>JAANSO010000277.1:0-48782 GCA_036507315.1 Lepidocyrtus fimetarius
TCTTGTGGCAATTCAATTTTAGTTCAAGTTTAGTCCACGGCGGCGCTAGGAGTTTTTCGGGACTTCACACAGACAGAGAGACAGACAGACAGACAGACAGGAATAGAGCTTTATATATATAGATAAAGCATGCAATGATACGCTAAAGCTTCGTCATCCAAGAAAGGGAAGAATGGAAGAGGTGATGATGATGCAACCGCAGATGCATTGCAAGTTGCAGGCTTAAAATGCTGTTATGCCATAACATTAGTGTATGGGTGGTAGGGTTGATCATTTTATACGTAGTTAAGTACGTTGCAAAGAAAGAACCGTTTTTAAATACATTGTGTGAATAGCGTTGTTGATCAAGCACTTGTCTTGTTGCTCACTTTTCGATGCTTCTTTTGCCCTTTAAATTTACGTGCTTTACTGTGCGATGGAAAGGAGATGAGATGAGGCGTAGAGGAAGGCGAGAAAATATGTAAATTACCAGCACAATGTATTCCATTGTTTACTATTCAAATTTGACTAACTTTTACAATAATTATGCTTTATGATGTGTATTATGCAATTATTTTAATGGTTTTGCATAGGAAAGAATAATACGGGTAAGCAAATTTGCGGTTTTTAGCGGCAGTTAATTGATGAGTAGAAAGGGTGAAAATGAGGGCAAAACAAACCGAAGAATGAAGCATTTTTCATAGAATCATGAATGAAAGCCATTTTATAACCTTTGTATAGCCTATGAACATGAATAGATTATATGCAACCCAATTCATTATGTAAATATCATGAATTACAATTAAAAACGAGCGATTAAATGAGTAAAATTCGCGCGCGATAGAAAATAACATGAAAAAAGAAAAAAATTAGAGTGAAAAAAGTTAAAATCTCACCTGTTGTTGACTACTTAAAATCCTGAGATTTGTTTACCTTGCTCCTTTTTTAATTGTTTTTTTTCGGAAACTTGAAAACACACCGGTAAAAGTTCTTCCTCGTCTGATTTTGATGACAAATAAACGATTCAAACTAACTTTTAAAATTAATTTCAAAGTTTTGATTGTTGAAAACAAAAACAGTAGAAAGTGAACTAGAAAATCTCTTCCTCGGTTTTTTCTTCCTCTGCTCTACACACACTAGACAGGGTGGCGGCGGTGGATGATATTTCTCAGAAGTGATGAAATGAGGATGAGGAACCGCCAAGAAAAAGCGGTGGAAAATGCATTGCTGCTGCCGTGCTGTCTGGCTGGAAACATGGAAGGGAAAATGCTCCAAGAAATTATGTCATTTCTTTCACACCGGGGAATTGCATTGATTAAGGGGCAACTTGAGATTGTCATGGAATGTCTTTGTTCATGGAACAAGCCAACGTTTACATTGGCCTCCGGCATTTGTTTTCACAAATTAGAGAATAAAATTTTAATTGAATAATTTTAAACATGGTTTTAATTTATTAAAAGTACTTGTTACATCCAAAGATGTTATTTTAATTGCTCCAACTCAAGTTAATAATGTATGCCTTACTTTCTCCTTGCATTTTTCATATTCATGACTTGAGTTTCGTTTGTATCATTCATTTGATTATTCAATTCAATTTTAATTGCAATAAAAATGGTGTAGCATTTGTTTTTAAAAATGTGATAAAATGAGACTTTTTATGACAGTGCTATGTATATTGTAGTATCATTCTTTTTTATTTTTTGTCTATGTAGCTTACAATAGTATAATTTATGTCACTAGAAATCACTATTATCCTCGAAGATTCATACTTTATCTAATATTTAAATGTTTCCGTAAACTATTATAATTATGGTCTAGTATATATTTTTTATTTTCATATTTCTACCGTATCTCTGTCACTGGAATAGACTAAAATGTACATTCAAATATATATATCTTATATAGATTTCATATTCTTAAATATTTATTACTATATTTAATATAATTTTATGGACTTGATTAACATGCGTCTTTCTTGTTTATTAGAAAACAACAACGTGCTTCTATATCATTTCTGTTTTTTGTTTGTTTTATATATAAGAATAGAATAGCAGCCACGCGCAGTCATATTTTATATTTTCACATGCATATTTAATTGTATTTAAAGTAATTTTATACAGTTTTATGTTTTTTAAACATTCAGCATTTAATAAATAGTTCAAATTAGCGTATATACCACAGTAAAATTCATAACAGTTGACGAGAAAAATTATTTTCTACTACGTTATCTCCATAAACTTTTCAGTTTTTCTTCGAAATAAATCATTGCGTATATAGATAATTTTCATTTAGATATAAACCACATTTTTCACAACGAAACTAATACAAAACTAATTGTGATTTCATATTCCTAATCTGTAATTTAGATAGTAAGCTTTTTCAAGTACCTTATTGACAACATTTTTGTCTGAGACTGCATTTTTCCTTTTGAAACAAGATGTAAAAATTATTAAGTCGGTATAGTTTTAGGTTTTGTATTTTTCAGTTTTTTCTTTTGCCGTTTATATTATTTGCAGTCAGTTCAGTTTATACACAAAATAATCATTTTTTGTTGTTAGAAGGGTTCTTAGGTAATGTGTGGTGGTGATGAAGATGGTTTTTGTGTGATTATTGATTAGATGGTTTCTTTGGTTACGTATAAGTTGACAGACAAAACGCATATTTACGTTTCTTAGTACTTTCGGTATCATCAATTTCCATTTTGTTTAGGGCATTATTCACTCATACTTGAATTAGTTGGATTACTTAGTGAGAATAGAATAATGCATGACTGGATCCGTTTACAAGAACACTATTATTATTTCAGCTGGACTTTTTAAAAGGCTTTGAAAGTAAATTGTTGACTAACTTGTTTAACTATTCAAGATCCTGGAAAATGGATTGATAGCGGAAATAGTGTAACGTAAGTACGCGTTTTGTCTTACAAAGGTACTTAAAACAAGTTAAATGTTAATATAAGATATCCGAAAATTTAAACGAAAGTAACAAAATTAGGCTTCTAATATAATGTAGTAGGACAGTTTTAAATTTTGGCTGCTTAAACATTATTATGGAAAAGTTTGGATCTAGCAGGTTTTGCTCACAGGCGTCAGTAACAGGTTTTCAAGTAAACACGAAGGAAAGATTATTCATAACGATAAGTGCCGATAAATTGATTTTGAAATTTAAAATAGCTTTCTTTTTCTATGCGGTAATTTGCCTATCACGTATAATTTATAGGGTACAATGACAAAGAGTGATTGGATATGGATGCGCATGTTGGAACTTTCACAGTGATGTCAATCAAAAATTTGATAGCCTAAAGTTTTTATGATCTATTGAAAAGGGCTTGAGTTGACCTTTATTTATATTTATTACTTAATGCGAAATAGATAGAGGAGCGCTTAAAATTTGTCTTAACTGTTTTTTTACGTATTGCAGAAAGTTTCATATAGCGTATAACACTTGCTTTTTGATTTTGATATGGATGAGGTGCAGAACATTGCACGACATTGGAAGTTAGCAGGGAAAATTTTAAGTCATAGAATAAACCATTATTTAATGCAATAAAAACATCACTAATAGCTTTGGCATTAGCAAAGAATTATGTATAATTACAATAGAATGGAAACTTGTAGCAGAAGAAAGGAATAATGACCAGGGCTCAATAGATTTTTGACTTATTGGTCCGTCATTTCGTTTAAAAAGTGAAGTTTTTCAAGATTATATTATTTGGCGCTCACTAGCGGACACAAAATAAAAAAAACTTCAAGAAAATTGTAGAGATCTAATTTGCTTAATAGTACATTAATGCAAAATGAAAATTATATTTTCTATCTTGCTACCTACTCCAATATTATCTAAGATGGGTTTTACGATGATAATGTTGTTGTAGTATTGCAATTTGTTAAGTAAGCAAGGTTGTCTGCTGAATTAAATCACTTTGATAGTCTCTTATCTTAATAATGAACAGTTTCAGATTTGAACCTATAGTAAGTACCCCTAATTGTTTTTTTTCTAAATAGGCATTTTCTGGCCAAAGAAAATAATTTACGAAGAGAATTCCTACACAGCCTTGTACAATTTGAAACCGTGACTATCATCATTGTATATGAATATAATGAGCTAAAAGTTTGCAAGTTGCATAATAGTTTTTTTATTATATAGTGTATGATCCTTAATTGCCTTGCTACTTTCAAAAATAGACATACATTTATTTATTACTTTTAGAAAGGACATTTTGTATAGCAACATGATATAAAGTATGTAGTAGGTGTGGAGTACGAGTGGTGGTGATACGAGAGAGGATTTCACGACGGTCACATAGCAATAAAATGCCTTACGTATAGTTTTCCCATTTACTGATGGTTAACCAATATTTTTCCTGAGGAAGTTTTTAAGGAACGATTACAAGAATGAGAGACAGCAAATACTACAAAAGCTATAGCTACAAGTACAGAGAAACAGAGAAGGAAAGTTGCAATTGGAGTGAAAGCAAAATGTACTTTATATTAGGTAAATAATAAATTACGAAGACAATATGTTTTGAGATTTTATGCAGAAATTAAAATAGTGATTAATTTTGAAGAGGTTTTACGGAGGAGAAAGTGACACAGAGACATTGGCATTAGCAGGCATTTAGTTTTGATTGGAATAGCAATACACACTTATCACGACGATAAAAGACAACAAGTTCGTATAAGGTTGGAGTGGACACAGCAAGCGAAGAATTTTTAATGAAAATGGAAACAATTAACAAACCACAGACATTAACTATCAACACTACTATTGGGCTATCGACAGGACATACAAAGGTAGAGGAGGTTTGCACATAAACTTCAAGGAAACATTGTATTCGAACAAGATGTATTCTATAATAAGGAAACACATATATCTTACTATTGAATATCAAAACCTTTTTTATCAATTGGTCGTCCGTCGTTAAATGTATTTTATGCTATAATTTAATATATCATTAGAAGTTACTACTAAAAGTATGTATGTCTCAGTTATTAAGATTTTCATTGAAGTTTGAATTCAATTGTGGTCTTGAAGATGAGTTTTCATTATTCCTCTCTCTCCTGCCTTCTCCTCTTTCGTTAAGTTTATAAATAATTATGTATTACTATTGTGTAATTAGAATAACAACATATATAAATGCACAATACTGTAGGCTACAGTAAGTAATTATTTAGATCATAGGCAGTTTTTATGGTTTATTTAGCCTATTGAGAAACAAAGAAAAATTTAAATTAATTGCCATACTCACCTCAGCGAGAAGACAAGAATTCGTTGTACTCGAGCAATATATATAATGATAAATGTTTACACTATAAGAGAAATTTCTATAATAATAATCAGTTTATATACTTTTAACTAGCTCTTACAATAAGTGCAGTAATAATTTTTAGATACCCTCCGTAATTATTAAAACAGCCTCAACTCAACAGCAACATCTTTTCAGAAACATGTGTGTGCTCAGAATGATATCAAAATTTCTACATTTCGTTACTCATACATTAAATTAAATTTCGTTCCTTTCTCTCTGTGTTTCTCGCACTTTATTAAACTATTTAAAACCAAGAAGACTTTTAGATTTCAGCAAAATCCGAACATTTTATTTTGTGTTTTTAAATGTTCTTAAGTCAGTATAAAAACTCCGGTTTTTTAAATTATTCGTAGTACCTAATAGAAAGCAACTAGCTTTCTCCCGGAATCAAAAAACCTGTAATGTTGCTGTGAAAGTAATTTTATATCATATTTAGAAATTATAATTACTAATAGTAACACATTCCTTGTTTGTTATTATTACATATTTTTTCTAACGTATAATATCTGGTACATTGTGAGCTTTAAAAGTATCATCTCTTTCTCCTCCCTCACCACATACATCAGCAAAGTGTATTCTGATTCCAATCGGAACAATCAGATTCAGACGAGGAGCAAACCAAGGCAGAAAGTTTTATTAAATGTGTACATCTATCTCAACATCGTTGATCATACAAGAAGTGAAAAGAAGTGCCCTGAAGTAAAAAGTAAGCAAAGAATTTGAAAAGATGAAGAGTTTGTTTTATCGGCGAGCTGTAATACTTAAATGCAATGTTGAATGTGGCGACTAAGATGTCAACAAAATCATTAATAATCATTGCTAGCTAAGTTTTAAGACTATTACGTCCCTTTACTTGACTCAGGCTATTTAATTGCATAGTTACACCGTCTATGAATATTAACAACAATCACTTTAAAAGCAAAGAGCTTTCGATTTTTCTGCAAATTGAGGCCCATTTTGTCGCTGTCATGTTCAGGTATTTACGGGGCAATGTGAAACACCTTTTTAATAATTTGTTGATGAAAGTTATTTCAAGATTTTTTATGGTTGTCGATTTAAGTTTCATTTTCTCGGCTATAATCCAACATCCTTCTCTCTCTTTTCGTTGCTAGTATGTGCATGTCTCTAGCTTATCATAATAAATACCTACAGCACAGCAGATTGCATTTTGTTTCTCTTTGTCTGCAGTGAACAATTGCGATGAAGTCCTTTGTCAAAACTTTATCAATTTCTTATAACAATGTGATATACTCTATAATATATGGTTGGAATTTTATGATAAAAATTACGATTTTTATGATCTTCGTTTATTAATATTTATGCAGTAAAGTAGCCACGTACAATTTGCAGATCACTATAGTAACAGATTTTTATATAATATTTGTTTGATGATGATGGTCTTCACTCTTTCCTTTCTTTCTTTCGTTATGTATAATTTATGTGCATTTTTATGTATTTTCATATATCGTATTTTTTAAATGTCAACGAAATATTTACACATTTCTATTACTCAGGAACATGTCTTAATATCTATAAAGAAACATATATTTTTTTGACAAACTTTCCATATTATTTTAGTGAACTTTCTCATAAAATGGATGAGATCATCAAGACGATGTAGGTTGCTTTTACGTGATAATATAATGATTGATGTAGAATATTTCAGCAAATCATTGCAGTGAGCATTTGCTCTCGATTTGTGTCTTAATTTCCGTTACGTGAGTTTCCAATGTGTTTTTCAACTCTGAAAACAAAACATATAGTTATAAATTGAAGCATTAGAATTTGAAATAAAGTAAAATAAAAATTAATTTTTGTACATACTGGTAAACTCGTCTTCATCCTCTGCTTCAGCTTCTCGGGCGAGCTCTTCAGGCGTTTTCTTTTTACGCATAAGGGGATTGTCTGGTACTTCTTGTTGTTGCTGTTGCTCAGCTAGTTCTTCCTTCTTTTTGATATTGTACTGTAGAATTTCAAACAAATTTTATTGAAAATCATATAATCTACATAAATAAATTCAATATATTACAGATTGGATTTTGTTACATATTTACCTTGTCACGGATTTCCTGTCTCATTTTTTCTCGCTCTTCTTCCATCTTTCTATGCTTCTCCTTCCTTCGCTCTTCAGCTTCTCGAATGGCTTCCAAGCGCTCGCGTTCTGCCTCCTCCTCCTTCTCCTTGTCCGTGCCGGAGTCATCGTCCCCTCCGACGGCACCTTTTTAAAATAATCAAAATCCCAAATTGTTAAAAATTACTTAAATTGTATTTGCATTATTATCATCACTACTACCGTAGGTTAATTCTAATATGTATTTGTACTTGAATGGATATTATTTGGTTTTAAAAAAGTTACGTAACTGATTAAGCTTATCATTAAGACTGTAGTGCGATGCCAATTCTATAATTTTCCAACCCACTTTGCATTGTGCACTTCTAAATAGTAGTACAAGTATTGTTTATCTTAAATTTTATACTCTGACAAAGCAGTTTTAGTTCAATAGTAGCTCTTGTAAAATTGTAATAAAAATGATACAAGAAAGTTGGCTTTTATTTTATTTCTTGTCATGTTTTAGCTCATGCTCCTATTTTTAAAAAGACGGGTACTTTACATATTAAAGAAATGTTACGAAAAACATTTTAGAGTGTTTATGTTTTAAAGCAAAATCAATAATCAATATAAAAATTCCATATACAAAGAATTAAAGTATTGCTTAATATCTCAATTCGATAATCTAAAAAGGTTTCTGCAAATCAATAAAACCTTTTTAATTGCCATTTTTTATTTTAAAAGTTCTGTAGAATACAAACCAATCAAGTTAACCAGAAAAAGAGTAATCTTCTCTTGGCAATATGATTACTATGCTTATTTGAAATAGATCAAACCTATTTATTTTTAACTCATGATTTTCAGCCGTTTTCATCTTTGAAAATAATAATTTTTGTTGATTATTTATGTTTATCATTGTAAAGATTTCATCGCATTACGTTCTGGAGCAATTATATGAATAGTATGCAAGGATTGTTCAAATATTCTTCTTCAGCCTTTATAAGAATTTTTAGTAATGAATGACTATAGATGAATTCCATTTGAGCTGCTTTGCAATATTGGACTGGATCATACAACTGCCTGATTCTATTTTAGGCTTGAGTATATTTTCTTCAAGCAATGTAAATTTCCAAGTAACTGTAGGTAACCCCATAATCACTTGTAAAGTGTATGTATGATTTAGAAATGTTCAATTTACAGTAGCAATTCTCTCTCACGCAATTGCTAAGCTGCAGTAAACTAGGAAAGTTTCTATTTTAATAATATCTGGAACAATCATTCATCGTCATCACAAACATTATTCTACGTTGGATTAGTGGAATTGCGTGCAAAAGATTATCACGGAACTGATGTTTTAAAGGTGAACCATTAAAATGTATTCCCCTAGTAAATCCTTGAAAACCCTGCTCTTATGTACTTCTTATTAGACAAAAAGCTGTCGATATGTATGATAACACATTTTAAAAGCTATACAATAAAATTAGGACAAGTGTGTATTACTTCTTCAGATTCGATTTGCTTACAAGTTGCTCATAGAAAACTATTAGAGTATTGTAAAGAGGTGTTTAAAAAGAAGAAATAATAACACTTCAGTCAACAGCACGAGCCCATTTTTGAGACACACTTTCATTGCCACGTTTCCTTCCGCTCACGAATTGAACGAAAGTGTCTGGTGGAGAAAATTCCATTAGCTTTTTCCAATTCATGAGAGGATAAGCCAAAACGGTCATGAATGTAATTTGAGAATTGTTGAATGGAATAAATAGGGTAGTTTTTGCCATCATGTCATCAGTCGATTGAAGCCAACTTAACAGCAAAGTGTTCCTTAAAATATTTTACCCCGATTTACTTATAACAAAGTAAAATTCTTTGTCTATTTCCTCAGTTCATAAAATAGAACAATTCATAAAATTTCCCTTAAATTAGTTTTGTTCTTGATTTTTCAGATTCAAAACGTTGGGTGAAAAGGTTTCCCCTGTAACTTCTAGAATGGCGTCAGGTGAAGAATTGGAAACGCTTGAATCCTGGGAGAAGATGATGGCTTGTTGTTTCCCCTGTGGATTTGTCTGGTTCAAGGAGGGATGTGGCTCGTCTTGTTGCATCAACTTTCTCTTGCAGGCATGTCTGGGAATTTGCTGTGTTCAAGTTTGTCATGCTTGTTCATATGTGGGGAAACCAGCAGGGCCGGAAAGTCCCTGTGCTGTGATTTCCGTTCATCAAGAACGACGCCCAATTGCTACACAGCCACGTTGAAGCTTGCTTTACAAAATTGCCTTATTTTATCATGTCAATCAGCAATTACAAGTTAAAGGGATCAGTTACTTATATGGAGGTGGATTAAAAATATGCGTAAACCTATCTCATTAATATTTTCACAAATATACTTAATTATACTACAATCCTAAGAAATGGAGATAATTTATCTGTCTCGTTAACAAAAATGAATCCAGTATAGTGCACAGGATTGTAATTCTCTCTTAGCCCCTATTATACCTTGTTAAAAGTGTAGGCTAATATTTTTCATTTATAAAACAAACTTCAAGAAATTGTTTCAATATTAATTTCTAAGCACAAAATGTAAAGCAAAAGTTTTCCCGTGAAAGTAAATATTACAAGGAAGCACTCAAACACGAAATGATTATTTGAAAATCATTAGTTTATATGTATTATTAACCGCATAAAATCTCACACAAATGACGCATACTATTCCACTTCAGCACAACCTTTTAATCCTTCCATGCCTAACCAAAATCCTTTCCCGGAATATAAAACGATATTTTTGGGATTTGCTACTCCAACGGCAAAGCAAGTGCTCGGATGAGGCATCGCATATACAAATGAGTATACAGATTTCACAGAAACAAAAACAGTTCTACTTTATTTGTTTGTTTTAGGATTCGTTTTCATCTGTTTCCACTCTTGTAATCAAAGTATGGAATCAAAAGAAGATACATATTAATCTTTTTTGAATTCCCTACTGTTAAACTTTTTTCTTGTTACTAATAATAATATAGCAAATTGCTACCCACTTCTAGTCCAAGATGAAAAGTGAGTTCATTCTATTGTAAAAACAAATCATATTTAAATCATGCATGCTCATGATTTTTGTTTTGTCCTATACTCCACTTTGAAAAAGGATCCAATTTTTCTAAGCTAAAAGGGACAGTTTTCTCAGAAACCAAAAGAGAGCCAAGGCAAATTCCTTTTGATTGAGATTGCTGTTAGATACAAAGTTGGAAAAAGTATCAATTTGTCTTATAGAATTTCAAAAAGAATTCCGTTTCAAACATTTAAGCAAAAGAAATTCCCTTAAGAGAAAATACTTAAGTTAGGTGTATTCAAATGTATCATTTCTAAGCAATTTTATGTTGTCCTTTTAAATTGCTTCACAACAAGAAAGACATTCCATTTAAAGACATTTTTCTACTTGAAGGGATAAAAGAATAGTAAAAATTTAGTAAAAAAGAGAAAATAAAAATAAGATGTAATCACATTCCAAGACAAACATACACATTTTGACATGTTTTTCTCTTCTTCAAAAGCAAAAAGGGACACAAAAACAACTCTTGCTCCCGGCACAAACATTCAAAAGAACTAACTCTCTCTCATCTCTCTCCTTTTCTACTTTCACTTTTTACACATCTAAATACAAATGTTCTTTGGATTTGCATTTTCTATTTTCTTGCCGTTCAAAAGTCAAACAGAAACCTCTCAAAAAGGATTTCATTGCTTGAAGTGAACACAAATTTGTTCCGAATCAACGGATTACTTCCACACATGTACATGCAAAATCCACACGCACAAATACTTTCTATGAATCCTTCTTTCTCTCTGCACAGCCAAAAACATACATTTTTTATTTAATATCATCCCACCAAATGAAAAATAGTTTTTTTCCTGTTCAAACAATCTTAAATGTCGATATTCTATCCCAGACTATTTCTTTAAGATTTTTTCTCTTTTTTCACTATGATTACAGAACAAAGTCGCTCATTTTTTGCATAGAAGATTCAGTATCAAGTTTGCTAGATAAGAAAACGCACATTATTTAAATTCCACGCTTGTTGAAAACGCCTTCCAATTTTCATCATTGTATCTATGGTATCCCTACTCATGGCATTTCCTTTGTGGAAAAGAATGAAGGAATACGTTACGAATGAGTTTCTTGCTATTTAAAAGAATGTTTCCCTTATTTCTATTGTACCAAGTTAGCACTACTAACTCTCCGATAAGAAAAACGGTAAGCATATAAAAATACATCTATTTATTATTCAATCCTTTACAAACTTAAAATATTTATATATCAATAGGCTGTCTTTTTCTGTATGCATAGCTTGCAGCGTCGTTGTTATTGTTGTTGTCTTATTTAACCATTTAGCTCAAATCTTTATTTTTGTAATTTGTCTCCTTTTGTGTTCCTTTCAATGTACAGAAAATAAAAAAGGAAGAAAAATAGAAACTAATTATTTATTGAATGATATTCTATTACGAGTGGCAATTTGGCCCTTTTGATTACCTAATTTTTGACTTATAAAGCTAGATTTTCAATAACATTAGGAGTTTGTGAAAAGAACAGCACTTATGTTTTAACAAAAATCCTGAATGGTGATGATAGTTGCATCTATTAAAAATAATAAATAGCTTTTGCCCTTTTCAAACCAACCAATCGTAAGCTAAAAAGTTAGGAAAGCTCTGAACTCTATCGCAAGGTAAACAAACAAAGTGGGGAGAGAATGAAGTAAGAAAGACTGATAAGAGAAACTTTCGCAAGGAAAAAGGGATTAAATAGACTTAACAAGTAAAGACCAGGATATCGTATATAAAAGTGTGTACGCGCTAGCTCACCCTCACCTAAAATACTACTACAGCATTCCCAAAATTCCATTTATATTCCGTATTCTTATTTCTCCCCAAAAGCTTCCTTTTGTCTTTTCTTCTTTAAACTTTCTCTTTTTTGTATGTACATACATTAACAGTGAATGCCAAACCAGATTCAAAGGAGTACAATGATGAAGCTTAATTGAATTACATTAATTTTCTCCCAGTACATATTTATGAAGGGTTCACTTCCCAAATTCATACTCCAGTACTTCTTGCCCTTTAATCACTTGCGATTTTAAAATCAAATAAGTGTTGTACTTTTTTGCATGTTTTTAAAAGTCCAGTAACGTATATATCTTGTATTCTTCATAAGAACCGTTATTCTTTCTATCGGGTGTTGAGAAGATATATGTAGTTTTTTATGGTAATGATAACCATTTAGATTGAATTGAATATAGGAACTCGACTAAAAGCTCTTATCTAGATTGAACATCTCTGCGTTTAAACGCAAACGCTCGCTTTATCCAAACTACATTATTCATTTTAAAACACCAAAAACTTTTGTCGATTGGGCTATTCCATGATAATTTCCGTGAAGCTTAAGTTGTGCGCCTGTAGTGTCCTTAAGTGTTTGGCAAAAATTGCTCCACTGCATTTTATTTTCTACTTTATCCAATAGTCATCAACTCGAAAAAGGAAAAATTACAATGTCGTGTTGTTGAAGAAAATGTAGAGAAAAAACATAGATATGGTGAGCTGAAGTGTAAAAGTTTTTAAAATAAACGGTTTCAAAACTTCCTGCATTGTGTAATATATCATCGTCAGTAAACTGAACTGAATAATTTTGCATTTATAAGGTTCTTGTTTATCATGGCTGGGTTTGTATACCTTCATCTACCTTTGTTTGGAAAGTTCTTGAGGATACCCAATTAATCCAAACAATTTAAAATGTTTTATTAAAATAAATCAGTAGAATAGTATAGCAGAAGTCGAAACTTTCAACGTCAACAAAAACTAGCCTTGAAAATACATTTTAGGAAAACCATAAAGAGCATTCCTCTAATACATCCATCATTTTCAATAATTCCAGTGCTTTTCCATCTATAGGGGGACGGCCACTGATAATGCATTGGTTTTCGGTGGAAAATGGGAAAACTTTGTCTGCTCTATTCCGCTGTATAAAACTTTGTTTGTATTTATTTAAGTTTTGGCGCTTCAGGTTAATGTTTGTTCTCTTGAAATATGATCGTCCTAATTTGAAGTTAAACATTGGCGAAAAATTGCCGGAGGTGATGAAATGTTATCTCCGGTTTATGTGCATTTTTTTGCTTTATGTGTGAGAGCCAGAAAGAGAACAACCAACACAGGAAGACCCATATTTAGTTTCCTCAGTGTTTGTTTTCCTACATTTGATAACAATAAACACTTTTAAGCTTCTAATGCTGTTTCATTTCTTTTCATCCACTCAAAACTGAAATCTAATCTCTCTCCTGGCAAAAATATGAATAGTGCTTTTGGTTTTAGTAGGCAACTTTAAACCACCATTTACACAAATGCTATTACGAAAACGTGAAATCCTTCTTCACATAGTAATATGATATGATGCAATTTACTTAATCTTTAATCCATTCTAATATTATGTGCCAACTATTTCCAAATTGTAAAAGCTAGCAAAACCTACATCGATTGAAATACTTTCGTAGGGAACTATCTTCCAATAATTCAAACTTTTAAGGTAATTAGACTTACTTGATGGATTATGCTTCTAACTATGTATCTGGCTTACTACTTCATCTTTTCTTTCGTAACTAATTCATCGTTCGTTTTGTTCTGTAACCGGATATTTTAAAGCAAAATAAATTTCCCCTTAGCGTTGTTAAAATTTTAAATTATCATATTTTCCCACATTTTAAACACCCTGACAGATTACACTATCCCATGTGCAAGATATGCTCCAGGAACGAAGATGGATTATGGCTGAAATCTATCCAAAACAGGCTGATGTTTACGTAAACACAAAATTTAAGAAATGTTCATGTACTATGACATTAATACTTTACCATTTATAATATTTGATTAGATCCGAGAAAGCGCAAAAGTACTATCATGTTCCATTTAATAACATTCCTGTTCGGTAGCATCTTTAAAATAAAGCCACATGCATATCAACTTACCATAATTTTTTTATTTTATTATTTTTTTTGAAAGTTAAAAACAAGAATTGACGTTAGTTGTGAATTATAAATATTGCCAATCTAAAAAGGGGAAAACGGTTACAGTTTTTATAATTTTCCGAAAAAAAGATTGACTGTGCGTTATTCTACTCAAAGTTTAGCTGAACTGACAAGAAGATGGATGTAAAAAGTGTTTACCAGAGACAGGAAGGAAAAAGCGAGGAAATGTCATTCAAAAAGTTTACTTTCTTTTCCTCTCCTTCTCTCTTTATCTGTCATCTTCTCTACTTTCTCCTTCTACTTTACTCACTTGCATAGCCGCAAAGCGTTAAGGTTTCTTTAGAATAAAAACTTAAGTACTTTTATTTTATTATTTTCGCATTTTCCACTACTCATCTAACAGCTTAAGAGTTCTTTGCGACAGTAGAGCACAGAAAAAACTATAGTAGAAACTACTTAAATTGTTAAACTTTTTACCTATACCTATTTACTCGTGTAAGTAAAAACAGCGGTACAAGAACATGATCCCATTCCTTTTATACTTTTTCCCTATCTTATTTCTATCTAATTCTTGTGTGTACATCAAAGATCCAAGAAAAACTTTCATTTTATTTAGCATTTCACGGAGTAAAAAAACTCTATCCAGTCAAGTTTTCTTGGTAAATTTCAGAAAAGAGCAATGCGGCACACTTGTTTCCCATATAAACTACGTCTCCACCTAAAGTTAGGTAGGATAGAAAAAAGTTAAGGGAATAAAGCCCAGGTATCTTCCTTCTTTCTCTTTCCTTTTAACCGGTCTAACCCTTCTACCACTTCTTACATTTCTTGTAGAATGATAAAAGCTCAAACTAGTGCATTTATGTAATTCGATTTTACACATACACAGATCCAACTTTTATTGGCAATAATATTTGGTTGGTAAACATGATCGTAAACGATTTACACCTCTCCACCTGTGTTTTATAACTGAGGTAATTCAAACCGAAATACCTATGTGTAAGCAGACGTTGACAGCATTTTAGCTTTTACACTTTCAAATTATATTTGTAAAATAATTCTAGCCACATACACACGCTTTTCTCCTTTTATTTTACAATTCATATAGTTTCACTCGAATAATATTTCAGCGCTCATTCTCTAGCTGTATCCAATTCCACTGTGGGCATTTTAATAAATACCGAGGCGGAAAGCGCAATAAGGTTTCTGAGCAACTTAAATTATGGAATAAAATCAAACACAAGTTAGAAACCCAGAGAATAAAAAGAAAATTTACAAGTGATTTTAGCTTGATTAAAATTAACTTTGCAGGGCTGCTGCATGTTTCTGGAAGAGAGGATTACTGATTAAGAGCTCGAACAGTAAAACTATTAGTCATCATTTAAGTACTTTTTTCCGCACCTACTTAGAAAAGTGTTTGGTTAATTAAAATAAAGCCAGTAAGCTATTAATTTGCCGGCATTATTTAAGTATTAACCAAAGTATTTATATTTAACATTTTGATAAACTTAAAGTTACACAAGTTTTAGACAGTATAGTACTACAATGTGGGATTTGGTTGTTGTTGCTCTTGCGAAGGTGAGCCCAAGAATAGTTGTATCAAATTGTTTCACTACTACACGTTTCTTCATAATATCTTCCAACAATAATATTATTACGTGCTTGTGTCCTGCTGTTGACAGTTCTTTGTACTTTTTACTGTTTTCTTTTCTCTACTTCATCCTCTTTTCTCAGTTTAAAGTAGCTCACTCGTAGCTTTCCAGTACTTTATTATTCTCGAAAAGATTTAGAAAAAGAATACATTTATTCATGTGCGAATATCGGGATGCAAAAGCTTTGGAATGGCTTTCCTTTTCTTAACGCCAGTTTATAAAGAAACGTTTATAAATATCATTGTAGTGCATAAAATGAAAGTTTGAATTCGTCACATGATTTAAATCTTTTAAAGCAATGACAAACAGAAAGGAAAATTTAATTAAAGTTATGGGTAATTTTTGAAAAAAGGGTATTATAATATAAAGTTAAAAAACTAAATTCCATTTACTTTTCGTCATTGGTCAGTTTTTCAAATTCAATAATAATTCTAATTGTTTTTTTGTCTTTGTTCTTGTCCCAGTCTGGTTAAAGTACCCAGTTTCGATAAGAAAAATATGTTAAATTCTTCAAAACTTAAATACCAATACATTCTGTTATACAATAGGAGTTTTTATTTTTATACTATACGTAATAATATTACTAATTGTAAAAATGAAGGTTCTAAAAGACAAGTTGAGAAACATTTAAACATAAGGAAAGGAAATACATATTATAAAAAGAACTGGCTGTAAAATACGAAGAAAAAGTTGAAGGTTTTTGGAAGTTTGCCAACAGCGGAAGCCACGATGGACGACTATCGTTGCTTCTGCCAAAAACGATTTTCCAGCTTGCCCGGAAGGCAAGGCCAATTCTTTCCTATGTAAAATTTTCGGCAAAATCTTCATCGATTAGAGTATAAATTTCTGTAGGCTACCCTGGCCTACATAATCCTACACTGCATTATTCTATCTATAAATGTAAAAAGAGTCAAAAGGGCCGGGCCGTTTTCCCTAAGAGAACCGGAATAAAATGTTTCCAACGAAAATAATGTAATAAAACACGGGTTTTTGTTAGCTGATACACATACAATAGAAATGGACATAGATATAGAAATGGAAAACCGAAAATCATAGAACGAGTGTGCAAAACGTGCCCCTGCTTTCTCCACTTTTGCAGCAATTGTGTGCTGCTATATTCTTTTGCCGTTTTCCAATTGTCGTATACAAGTAAAAGTATAGCGGCGGGGCAACATCAGCATTTGGGGCAGTCTGTGCAGAGATAGAACAAGGTTAGATGGAAAGTGATAACTTTTCCGATAATATTTTCCATGCTTCCTTACCCCTTCACTACTTCCTTTAACGTGATGGCCCTCAAACAAAAATAGGTAATCTTATTTATACATTAAATTAGAAAACTTTGGACAATTCTCCATTTTCTTTTTAGACATTATAAACTATTACGCGATAAAAGTTCTTTTGGAAAAGTAGTAAACAAAAGTTCAAGAAATTCTGAGAAAAACAATTCTGTGGCAATAGTTAACTTTTACATAACAATCAAAGGAAAGTTTTAAATATTTAAGTCAATTATATTTTAGCTCGGTATGTTTTTAGTCGTATTGCCATTTTCTAACCGCCAATCCACCTACTTACCTTACCTCCATCAAATTTTATTATTCTATTTATATCTTCCTCTCTCCCTAAATTTTTTAAGGTGCTTAAATAAATGGATTTGGGAAACACCAAATTTTGAGCATAATACACAATGAAAGTAACAGGATGACGGAGATTTAGATAGTTATGCCAAAACGTCCATTGCCTAAAGCCCTTTCATATATTTATGGTCGTTTCCCCTATATTTTTTATTATCAATTTATGAAGCAAATGCCGAAATTAATACACATATTCAACCAAAAACACCAAATCACTTTTCATTACAATAAGAAGAAAGTAGTTCAACTGAAAAGGTCAACGGTTACTAGGCAGGACTATATTTCCATAAGCCAATAAAACCTTCAGCAGGATAATAAGTAGTAAGACTAGCAAGAGTCAAGGATAACGAAAATAAGGTGGTGTTTTCCCTCTCACTACTTTCATCACTGCATAACACAGGGTGGAACAAGACTTCAAGGTAGCAAAAGCCACGCCATGTATCTCATACTTTATCTACTTAAAGAAAGAAAACAAATTTTGTGTGAGAGCCCTTTTGGAAGTAATCAACAAAACAATTGTTGAATAAATTAAACAGTTTGCTTTGAGCACGAGTAATACAAATGATGATAATGATTGGTATTATTCCAGAGCTAAAATTTCATCATCATATCATAACATGGTCGTTGGAACTTGCTTCCTTAATTAGAATTTTGATTATTATTTAGACAAACGCAAGAGGAAGTATCCTGTTTATTAACAAGTGGAAATAGCTAATCAAGATTTTATGAAAATTGCTCGTCAAACAGAGTAGTAGCTGTCTCATTTAATCGTTATAATTGCTCGCACCTACTTAATTACAATGTACTGTTTTACTAGGAAATAAACTCCTTATGTGGCTTCCTTTGATAAAAACAATTTGAAAATTCCTACTCCAAAATTAAAAGCATTATAATATTCACATATACTTTCAAATGCCAACAAGAAAATTAAAGCAGGAAATGGCTTTTATTTTCATTTTAATATATTTTTCAAAATGTTGTCATTTTAGCATAGAAGGAGTACAAGGTTGCATGAGGGGCATGGTAAGCTTGGCAAGATAAAGAAACACTTCGTTTAATAATATGGGTTTATTAATATTAAACATTTGACTTTCCTGACTGCTAAATACTATAACGTAATAAAAATAATGTTATAGCCACCCAACATGAAAATGTGTGGTTCAGTCTTTTGAAAAGAAACGTAATGCGTGATCAACGCCATTTTTCTTTCGGAAACTTTTTGGTGTCAGCAAAACTTGTGTAACTTTAAGGCATGAATAATTTTCCCTGAAGAACTTGTCTTGCAAATATAAAAGAAAGAAAAGTATAAAAGCGTGAGTAGTTTCATGTGTAAGGAAATAGTTGAGTCAAAACTTGGGAAAAGAAGATTTGCGTAACCAGTATCAAATTATATAAGAATCATTGTGTGCTAAACCTCAACTATTAGAGCATATATTACACAATTCTATTGACATTATACAATTATATAAGTAAACTACAAACAAAAATGCAGAAGTCAGCATCACCTTTATCAGCAAACTTATAATAATGACGTTTGTAGGTACTAAAGGACAACCAGTGCTATTTTACGAGTTACCTTGTGTATAAAGCCTAAATCTACTATAAGTTTTATTTAGTACGTTTTGTGTAAAGGAGACTTTTTTTGGAAAAGTTTTGTGTAGATATTGCTGAATAGAATTTCATCACACACATTGTCAGCGCAGCGTAACCGTATTATTTAGGTTTGACACGGACGATTTTGTCACAGAAATGGCGCTAATTAAGCTTATTGTAATCATTGATTCAATAACAAGATTATTTATATATTTTCTCTTTTCTAGTCTTTCCTCTTCTAGCACTGTCTTTCTTTCCGAATTGATGCGATTTTATTGCACTATAGACGACGTTTTTTACTGTGCAATCAGGAACGGTATTCTCTTGCACACTCTTTCAGATGAAAAGAAATAACTTGATCGTGATGACTTATTATTACTATATATACGTTTTATTGCTATGATATATTAAGTAGGACCTGTGAGAATGATACAAACCTTGACAGTTGATATCTACTACTTTCCCAGAGTTCATAGAGTGAGGGAGAACCAACGAAAGGAAAATAATTAAATTCAGGGTTCAATGAAAATGAAGCAAGCCAACTCTCAGAAATGTTAGTAGAAGAATGTATAAGTAAATTAAGTTAATTAGACACTTTTATAATCACACGAGCCACGTTACAAGTATAAGTTTGCACTATTCAAATAAATTCCACCTCATCTAATTCCCTTTATGAAAATAATGAAAGGGCGAGAGAGAAAGTAGAAGCACTCTTGGAAACGGCTACCAACATTCTGAATAATGTATGAAGTGGAAAATTAGTAGTTGATCATATTAATACTTGCAATTGTAAGGTGGGTGGACCAAACTTGTGACTCTTTTCTATGTATTTTATGAGATACAAATAATACAAGTTTTTAAGGATGCCAAGCATGACATAATAATTTGCTACTCTTTTCACTCCCTCCATCCAAATATAAAATGAGAGGAGGAATAGACTGACTGTTTTGTGATTGCAGTAATTTTATTTGATACCATTCTCTCTAACCTGAATACACAAAAGAAAGTTAGACCCTGCTTTAATTTTATTCAACGAAGAAAAACATGCCAGAATGCAAATAAACACGTATGAGTTTCACTTTAATTTTATCAAAGCATTTGTCCTGCTTCATTTAGAAATATAATTGTAAATGGAATTGTATAATCATGCAGAAGGTTAGTTAGTCAGCAATTTCTATCTAATTTTAGAAAATAGTAATTATTGATATGGCACTGCAATTACTACGTATGAATTGCAAATCAATGTTGCGCAACAACAATTATATACTATTAAGTATCAACTCTTTTTACTATTAGTTCCACTAAATAACAGCTTTGAAAGGATTTTGACAGAATTATAATCAAGATGGAACACTGCTTTTAATTCTTTAATTAATACTGAGAATAATGCATAATGTAAAGCACAATATGGGCATATTCTTTATGATTTATTCATGACTCATTTCTTCAGATTTTAACTTTCAAAATATTTATGAAACAAAATTCACTAATAAAGTTTTCACGTTTGATTTGCAAAGTTGAGTTACACGACTAAATAATGAAGAACATAATTGAATAAAGTTTAAATATTACTTTTTTCTAACATCAGTCGAAAATGCGTAGGTACGTTAAAATTAGTTCGGTCATTCTGATTAAGTGTGGTAAAGAGCAATAATGTAAAGTGGCTTCTCAGCCACAAAAAAAATCTAATAAACTTTACCCAGTAGATTCATTTTCAATTAGGTTGCCTCAAGAAGTAGGAATCACAGAGTTGGCCTTGTATAAGTACGTCTACGTATATAATACTGACACTTCTCCCAATTCTTTCTTTTTTACTTTTTCGTTCTGTTTTGATGTTAGAAAGGACAGTTCACTAAAACCATGTGGTAGAGTGTTCCTTTTTTGCTGATTTTGATAACGACACCATGTGGAAACTCTTTCCAAGTGAGAGTTTTGAGGTAAGAATAAAAAAGGCAGACGGAAAAAAGAAAGTGATGAGTTTGTTTTGTACTACAATTTAGACAGGTTCCGTTTTTTACGTAACTAAAACAACTGCAAGTTACGCATTTGTGAAACTTTTTTAATGTTCAACTAGACAGAAAAGAAAAGAAGAACAACTATCAACTTGGCACAAAACTACCTAAGGTTAGGAAGAAAAACCAGGAAAAGAATAAAAAGCACCTACAAACCAAATTTGTAAAAATTTAAACAAGCTTTGTGGTAAATTACTACACAACAACCACACATGGAAAAACAAGGGTTGGAGCGTTGGAAGAGGCAGAGGCCGTTTGGAATAGTTGTGACAACAAAGAGTCTGGCAAAAGAAGAGAGTAAGTAAGAATATAAAACGCCATTAAAAACTGCTCTGCTTTCTGCTCCCCCTCGCTTCCGCTGCTGGTTCTTCTTCTATTGCCGCGCGACTGCTGCCATTGTATCGTGCGGCTTTTCTTTAAGAAATCTTGTGCCGGACTGGTAGTGTTAAATATGACGAGCAAAAATTCCACCACTTGAATTGTTGATGCTGACTTGGAGGCTGGAATGATATGGAGCGTCGTTGTTACAGTTGTTATAAAACTTGAACGTTTTTATTTTGTTGGAACTTGGAAGAGAAAGTAACTGCACACATATTACTCAGCGTACTCCGTTCTACAAGGAATTGGAAATCTGCCAAATACTGCGGAATGGAGGTGAGAGCGAGCATGCACAGAAAACCATGAGTTTTTGCAACGCAGACAAATTTGCCAGTACCGTGGCCGTCATAGGATTAAGTTTCAATGTATGAAATCCCAGTACGTCACACAAAAACTAGAGTGGTTGCTGGTGCTGCTCCTGCTGCTCATATACTATTTGATATTATTATGATGCAGAGCGCCACCATAGTATTCCCAACCACGATTCTTTTTAGCAAATAATAATATGCATGCCCACTCACTGGCAAACTTACACACATAAGTACACAGTCAGTACTCATGTCAGATTCGTAGAGATCAGCTTTCTCTTTTTCACTTGCCACTTTTGGCTTATTGCTACCAAAGCCAAACTCAAACAACCCCTTCTCCTTCATAACACAACGCAAAACAATAATATCAAAACAACGTAAATAATTTAAGGGAGATAATTTCTCTTATCTAGTGAAAATGGTTTTAAAAAATGAATCCTTTATAAAGGCCAGGATACACAGCGTGCGCATATGGGAAAGTTAAATGATGAACAGCTTTACTATAAATGAAATTGAGTGAAACTAAATGGTTAATATGTATAACAACGTTTCCATTTCGTCTCTCGCTTCTCCGCATGTCTGAAGATAGCAGAAACTAAGCTTTTTTGCTCCGCACCCCTACTGCAGATGTCCTTGTGGCGCTGCAAGATATCACATGGCCAAAGACTATTTCCCTTTACTTCAATATATACCAACATAATACCTAAAAGTATATATACCCTACTAAAATTCTATTTTCTTTCATCCCATTTTAGCAAAGCAGTATTGCAATAAACCGGAGAAATAAGCAATAGAAAATAAACTGATTTTATACAACTGACAAATCTTACTCCCTAAACTTATTATTATATTTCTTTTTGCATGCACGTTAGTTTGCAAATTATCCTTGGCTTTAAATATACAAGGTGGGGTAGCCAGTACGAGGGAGTATCAGTAATAAATTCTTTATAAAGAACCTCCTCCCTAGCCGAACCATCATCACCATTACCACACAAAATAATTTGCTTAGGAAAAGGTGAGCAGTTATTTTGCATTCCATAATCTTTACCGCATATCTATCCTATCTCCCGCCATCTCTTTTCCTTTCCCTCTTTCTGTTTCATTCTCATTCATTTTTTGAAAAGCTTTTAGTTTTAAAACCTCTTGATTTTTAGCGAGATCAATACAGTATGAAGCTCATCATGATTCTAGAAAGATAGGCGCTTCCATTTAAAGTAAACTTCTAACTAACTAATGTTCATTGAACACAATAACAATATTATTGCCAATGTATGTTGGAAAGGAAAATGCGGAGATCTAGCACGATTAGATAATAAGCACTGTATAATATAATAATGGATTTGCATAGACATAGCTCAAGGCATTGCAAACATCATCAGCGAAAGTTTTGTGCTCTTTCACATCAACTCTTCTTTCTCCTCTTTTAACTCTCATCATCAGTTTGTTGGTAAAGTAGCTGAAAGGAAAGGGAGTAAATATGGAAAAGACACACAAGCAAAAGGATTCAGCGAGAGAGAGAAGGGAAAATAATTATATTTCGACGAGAAAGTTTTGGTTTCTTTGACATTCCCTGCCTTTTGTCTTCACTTTTAGTTTTAATGGTATCTCTTCGTCCTGTCTGTCATTATTAGCGAACTCACTCTAAGAACCATCGCATAGCGTCTTTTCCTTCAATACAACTTTTCCCCTTCTTCTCTCTTCCTTTTACCTCTCTTGCAAAAGATGTCCTTCCTTTGGCAGAACAATGTCAAGTAAATAGTAAAAGGAATTCTTCTTTATTTTTTCTAAAACCGTTTCACATGTCGTCCATATGAATGTGTGCACTAGCGTGGATTAAAAACCTGTCATAATATTTTTAAGAATGACTATTATCAAATGGTTTCCCATATCCCACTAAACGAAAAAAATGGAGACTGACAGTAGAAGAAGAGGAAACGAATAGAGTGACGGTTGGAGGATTCTTTTGTGGAGTAGTAGTACTAGGAACGGAAAACTAAAAAAAGAATCTAATCTAAAAATGCATCAGTTGAGTTCTTTGTAATAAAGACTTCTTCCCATGAGTAATAAAACTTTTGAATGCGATTCTTTTTAGGTTCTCCTGTCGCTGTAAGAAGAAACCTGATATTTGAGATGAAAGAGTTTGAAACAATTCCTTCTGTTCGCCATCGATAATTATTTCATACTGTACGTGTCTTTATTATAAATGACAAAATTATTTTCCTTCTTTTCCTATTGTTTTCTCTGATAGGAAAGAATCCAGGTTAACCCTTTTATTATTCAAGAAAGTAATGTAAAATTGTCAAAGGAGTTGAAAAAATAGTTTGAATGGACGGCTTGTAAAAGCGAAACTGTCATTTTGGGGGCGTTATTTAAATTTTCCATGAGCTTACTTGTAGAGTGTAAGCTAACCATGGCATATCCGAAAAAGTCAAATGCGTACAAACTAGACTTCGTTCCATCTTTCTTGTGTCGGATTTAAGTTAAAAATGATTGTGAATTCACCAAAAGGCAACGCTTTATAACCTCAAAGCATCACTCAATTGCTATCTTATAAAACGCCCTAATTCTTGCTATTGTTTTAAAAAAGTCTTTTTATTCATGTCCGACTTCTCATTCGTGGATCCTTCTAGTGTGATTTCCTTTTCTATTCCTTTACAAGCGCTACGGGTCTTTGAATTGTGTACTTTTACTGCATTAAACAAATACGTCATTCGATTTGCTGATGTGAAAGTTTTTTAAAACTTGTTTTCTCTTATGCCTGTAAATACGCTTGAGAGCTGTACTAAAAAACTTTTTTTTGTATTTCAGTTTTCCTTTTCTAAGAAAGTTAACTAAAAAGTTCGATAAAAATATCCTGGTGGTTAAGAATGATGATGACGCTGTAATACATGTTTGTGACAGGGGCATTTATCAACAATTAGAAGTAATCTGTAGTATAAAATTTTATGGTTGCTCATCGATTATATTTTAGTTTCAATAAAACTCTTCCACTTTATCTGACAGAAAGATATCTTGTCATCTTGGATGATGGTTTTGATACTTTAGAAAAAAGGTGGAGTTGATATGATAGCTAAGGAGAAAGTACTCCGACTTCCTGGCACCGCATTACTTTCCTTTATTATGCTGGTAAAAAATCGTGAAAAATGAAAAGAGGTTGGTTTCAATTCAAATATAAACCACTTGACTGTGAATGTTTACTACTTTTTCCAATCTTTTTTGAAAGATTGATTTTGATAGCATTAAATATAGAAAAACAATATCGTAAATGGTACAATTTTTTGCTTACATTACGAGTAAATAAGTTTTTCATCTGATACTTTTATAATAAAAGGCCGTAGGAGTTGAAGTTTGCGTAACACTGCCAAGTACAGCATTATTTTATGATTTAAGTGGTTGTATTGATTCAATACTATTGAATACATTTAAGTTTGACATGTTTCAGGCAGTTCAAAACACTCTAATGCTGGAAATTATGCAGGTATGTAAACGAGTAGTTGCAAAAAGATTTTTCTGTCAGTAGTGTTATAACTTAAGTTTTGTAAAAAGGTGCCTGTAAAGTTCCCTTGAGGCTTCGCGTTGTTCTCTGACCTGTCGAAAACAATCATGGTGAAGAGAGTTTTCCGTCAACTTCGACTATATGCTTGAAGGCAGTCGGTTTGGATTATTTTTGATAGATGATTTAATCAGTTGAAAACGTGTTCCAATGTATTTAAACTACCATTCAATTATGCGTTTACTAAATACCAACATTTTACAATAGTCTTTGTTTTACTTATGAATAAAAATCAATGGATACGATTTGCATACTGGAATCCCCATGGACAAGCTATTCGTTTCTAAAGTAAGCAATGTAAGCAAAGTCACGATTGAGGGGCAATGTGAGAAGGACAATGAATGCAACACATTTACTGCAATGTTGGGATGATAGCGAAACTGCGTTGTACCTTAGCTTTTGCACTAGTTAAAAACAAAATTTGTAACTATTCTGCTACTGTTTGGCCGTAACTCAGACGGCAGTTTAAACATCGCTTGTTTTTAGTCGTATGAATTAAGGATGCAAAATTGGCTCAACTGGGAGGTTGTAAAGGTTGTTATGGATACTATGCAAATATGCAATAGTGGAACAAGTGCATATATTTGGGTCGTCACTTGCCAGACTTTTATTAATTCAAAGAGTTAAATTAACGCTTACTAAACACACTGGATTGATTTATCTAATTATATGCTTTGTTTGTGTTAATTGTTTACTTTAAAAGTATTGTTTGTAAGTCAAAACTTTGTTTTGGTTGCGTTGCTTCCACTTTTTAAAATAAAACACTGTCAAGCAAGTCCAATAATGAAAAATTATAGAGCCTAATCATAAACATCAATATTTACACAGGTGTTCTCTAATAAGTGCGGTTTAGCAAAGCACGAACTAATTTCTCTTAGATTTCGTTTTAAAACAAACAAAGCTTTTATGTAGACAACATTTATTATAAATATTAGTTATACACATATTAGTTATTAGTTATATATATGTTATACAACATTTATAATTTTATATAAATATTTTATTCTCTACTAATTGAAATGTATATATGTAAAGATGCATTTGGCGTTTGAAAGTTTGGGCGAATCATCATTTCTACAGTTATATCTGATTAGTATACAACGAGTATGATGCGCCAATAGATATAAAGCTTATCTGTAGATAAGGAACTTGATATTTAGAAAGGTAAAATTTATAACTGTAATTAAATCATTTAAAAGAAATCTATAGCAGGACAAGGGTAGTCCACCAAATGTATATTCACAAAAGTCAGAAAAAAAGCCTTCCCGTCCGTGACTAAACGCAAGGCAGACACAAATAAATTCAAAGCTTTTGAAAAGTGTACAAGCTTGAAACCAGTGAGAAGCGGGTTTTGAACTATACCTAAATTGACTTAGTCATCATTTTCATTCTTGTGTGAAAAGATAAAATATAATAAATAAACTTGGGAAAGAAGACCTTGACAAAAACAGGAAAATTCACGTAAAGAGCGTTTTACTGAAAGCAGCTAATTTGGGAACCATATCACACTTGCAAAATACGTCTACCCTTTCATTTTACTTGCAAAAAGGAGGCGCCACATTGCTCATTTTCTTCAAGAAAATACACTATTAAATTCTATCTAAAAGCGTTCTAAGAGGGCTCCATCTTAAAAGAAAAGCTTTTTTAGTATGTGACTGCTAGTCTTATCCAGCAGCGGTGGATAAGACTAGTATGTTACACAATGTACAAAGGAGGATGCCATCCATACGTAATCTTTCAAAAATAAATCTTTTCTTCTTAAAGTATATTAAAAGAAACGAAGCTGTTTAAAATTTTCTGCTTTTTATAATATGTATTTATGTAGTAGTTAGGGGAAATGGTGACATTACTAAGGGCTCAAGTGGAACATTGCAATGGAGTACCCATAGGAAAATAATATTAACTGCTGCCGTTTTCTTCAGCAATACTACCATCATCATTCCAAATATGTAGTTCAGTAACATACTTTCACTTGCTTTACTACCCTTTCATAGAAAAAAGAAGGGAAAACTTCTTTGCTTGGAATTTAAATTATTACACTTCTTTTCAATTTCTTGCTAAAAAGAGTCTGTCATCATCCCTTTTTATTCCTTTCTTTACTTCTTTCCTCTTCTTTTGTGCCTAAGCTAGAAGTGTAGAGGAAGTCTCTCTTTTCCCTGGCATAAGGTATTTGTGGAATTAAAATACGAGTAGGAGCACTGTTGAGAAGAGAGAGAGAAAGCAGTGTATTCCTGCTCTTTCATGCATGAAATGTTCTCCTATTCATTAAACTACAACACAATAAGGAGCCTTCAATAGCAGAACATTTTCCAACTAAACCTGCTCCATCTAAATAGGCGATACTAATGACAAAAGGAGAAGAAAGGATTTGAAAGAACATTTTTATATATACGACGTTATGTTATATCCCTTCATCCTCATCCTCTGCACAACCCTTCATAAAAACCTGCTTCGGAACACTTAGTTTTCAATAGGAGAAAGTATCCTGGTACATTTTTATTTACTTCATAATTTTCCTTGACAAAGGGAAAAATTCAAAATGTTTTTCCTTCAATTGAGAAAAATGTAGTGATAAAGAATCCAGACATGGAAGATAGAAACATGTTGTTACACAATATGACATTTTTTAATACTTTATTGCAGCGCATTGCAAAACTCTGGTGGAACACACATGAGACGCTTTGTTGTTGGATTTTTCGTTTAATCGCTAGTATCCTCACGTATCTCGTTTCTAATAAGAAAATAGATTAAGTTACCACCATATGCGAAACAACATTTGCAATTGTATATACCATGCCAGTTCTGAAAATGCAGAAACTGATCATCCGGCTTTCTTCAATTTACTCAATTCAAGATACAATCTAGCTAGTTATTTAAATTAGAAAATTAAATTCGATTTTGATGCCAACAATTTGTCATTATTATGCAATAGAAGTTAAATTCCAGTTGGAGTGAAATAAAGTGGTGATGATAGTCTTGAAGATTAAGAGATGAGAATAAATTGAAATGCGTTGCTTACCCTTTGCAGCACTCAGCTTACTCCCGATCATTTGCTTTGCTACAAACGCCGCCATTTTGACTTGCCTCTAGTCTTTATGAGCTTTGCAAATTGTTTTAATTTAGTTGAGGGTTGGTTCAAGCAGGCCAAACAAACCTAAGAAAGAGAAAAATCCATCTATTAATTAAAACGATTTTTTTATTTAAACGTAGTTGAAAAAAACCAAGAGTTTACTACTTAAACAAATAAAGCTTGGCATGCACCAGGCCAATTAGCTTTACATATTAGCATATGTGCTCTTCAAACAAGTATCAATGATGATTACGTATTAACTTTATAGTTAATGAAGCTACATAAACATTTGGAGCGGAAATGAAGTTTTAGAGTTCATTAAAAGGTTTACAATTTTCAAAGCAAGGAGCTCTTACAGCTAATTAAAATACATAATCATTGGGTTCAGCAAGCATAAAAGTTTTACCTTTTAATTAAGAGAAAAGAGTGATCAAGGTTTTTACAACAGTTTTAGCAAATTAAGGGTAAATAGTTTTCCATACTGAAGTTTTGTTTTCTTTTATTGAGTAAAACACAATCTTAAAGTAGCAAATTCAAAATAAAAGCTCACTCTAAATGTCAAACATGAATTAAACTGCTGTTTATCTGCGTCATAAAGTTCAAATTCTATGATTTTGTATTAAACAAGTCGATAATGGAAAGAAATATGACTTAGAGCGGTGGACTGTTTCATAAAGCCCCAGGAGACGGAGACATAACCAGCCTATTATTTACCCCAGTTTGAGTCAATTTAATTGTTTCAATACACTGTCAGAGTTTATCCCATCAAATAGCTTGAAAGGTGAATGATAAGAGTTTAACCAAGCTATAAATATTAAATACTGATAAAATTAAAAACGGAGAATTTTTATGTTGCCAACAAACAATAAAGCAAGTCTAAATCCAAATGACAAGCCCGAAAAATCTTTAATACGTTCATCAAATGCTGGTTGACTCTAAACGATTTATTTTATGCTTAAACTTGATGATCCAACATTCTCCACGGGGTGTATTTTTCTCTAGCAATATAAACGTAGTTCATGTGTCCTGTTCTCCTTCTTCAGACAGATGGCTTAAATGATATGAGTTTCTCATCAAAAACTATAAAAATGCCATAAAGTAGTTTCCAGTCTGGTGAGCAGTAGCAGTGATCCCTATCCAGTTTTATTGTCATGATCAGTTTTACATCCATCCATGTATAATTCCCATGGGTTTCCAAATTCCATTTTTAGTGAGATCCAACCAACACCGTGATCTGATTAAATTATTTACCATTCTTCCTCTCATAGACGCATCCACAACCAGGATTGTGATAGCCATTGTCACGAGCCATCGTGCATAAATACTTTCTCTACAATTCTATCACTTTGTTCTGTAATCCATTTAGTCAATTTTTGAAGAGTTGAAAGCCTCTATTATTTGAACCATTTAGTTCATTCCACGTTTTATTCTGGTTGGAAGATATTTCACATTTTATTTGGTCTTTTCCAAAAAGGACAATCAAAATGAAAACAAGGATTTCAAAAAACTCTCATTGACAGTATCGCAAACGAAGCATTAGCCAAACGAGTTTATCACATACCGGCTTTCTCTTTTTCTCTAAATGATCCTTGTAATTGGAACTAGAGGGGAAGCGAATATGTGAAGGGAATCTATGTCATTGTCAATAAAAGGTATCAAGTAATACCTCGAAATCAGCAATAAAACACTGTAAAAAACATTAAAAACCGCACACACAAACACATGGAATGTTTCATGTCTTGTATTTTATAACGTGTCAACGTTGCTGATGGACAAATGACCCTGAGTAGCCAACCAAGCCACTTTTCTTGTTCTCTGAAGCAAAATGTGACTCATTTTAGACCAAGTTAGTGTCTATTAAATTTTTCTACAAACTTTTCAAAGAACTTTCCAACTTTTTGGTTTCCAACATAAAAATTCCTACAATTTCTTAAACTGTGGTATACATAGCGGAAAAAATTGGTTTCGCAAAAAGAACCTATATTACTTATTAGCTACATTTGGATTTGGAGGAAACAAACCACGTTATAGTTGTTTCATTGTGTGAAAAAGTCGATGATAAGAGAATCTCTACTATATTGACAAGAAAGCTAATGAAAACGCTACAAGAAGAAAGGATTGATAGAAAAGAATTACGTGATAAGAATCAGCGTGCATTTTCGTAATTTGCTCACCCTTTGTACCACACATGTACAATTACTATCTTCGCATCCAAAAAGCTTTCTACCACCCCTGGCCACAATATCAAAGGAATGAGTCGATATAGAGATAGAATTCTACGCAAAAAGTAATTGTATCTCAAATACTCTAAAGAAAACTAATGAAACATGGCTCACAGACAAACGTATGGACCAAGTGTGAGGATATCATTTACTTTACATTCCAGGGAGTAATTCCATGTACAAAGAAACTTACATTGTTTTCAGCTTGTATCTCAAAGAAATAAAAATCCAAAAAAGAACTTGAATCGTTTTTGCATTAAAAGTAATCCGCGAAAGTAGTGAATACAAAAATAAAAATTTTATTACAGACAAAGGACTGTAGTCCATGGCCATACATTTCATTTTATCTCAAGCTATTTAAATATAAAAGTGTACATATTTCAACAATCTCCTTGTCCCAGTTATCTTCCTCTTCCCTTTACAGCCATTTTCATCCGGTGAGTGATGGCGCCCGAGCAGATTGAAAGATAAAGTGCTTTAAGACGGTGTTCTCTTTTCTTTTTTCTCCCCCTTTCTCAACATAAATAAATAATCTACGCATACGTCTTTTCCGTTTTATATCGCAGTTTGTTAGGAGTACCACGAGAGAAAATATATTTCACTATTTCACTATTTTGCATACTTTATTGCCATACTTTTTCTTCTTGAGCGAAAGTAATAGCGCGTCATCCCGTCGTTGTTATTATTCTTTTCTTTTTTCTTTTCTTGCTTAGAGTACTAGTAAAGATATGAAATTTGCTTACATAACCAAGTCGAGCATAGTATGAGATTCTGGAAAAATGAAAAGAAAGCAAAAAAGAACGTCTTGATCCCACCATTACACTTTACATTTGTGTATGTGCGTATGTGATGTGAAAAATTATTTTGGAGAATAAGTTAAAGGTTGTGCATTGTCTTCCTTGCAATAAGCACTGTAATATTTGTTGCCATCGCCAATTTAGATAGGACAATTGAGACAGGACCTTTTTAAATGGAATGTTAGAGTTCTTTTAAGCACGTTTAAAAAAGTCGGAACAGCCATTTTTGTTGAAAAAGTAGTTGGCCTTTTTATTTTACTACACAAAGCTAGGCTAACAAAGTTTTTCTCGAAAAGATTCATAATGAAAGGAAACGTACTGGTAAGAAATATGGAATAAATAATGGAGGAGCAATTCCCTGTTCCTTTCTTTTCCCATTTTTATTTTGCAAACAATCTATCTTTGCAAAAATATTGCAGAAAGAGGAAACAAAACGTACCAGAATCAACACCATTTGAATAAAGGGAGAATAACGAATAGATTTGTTATTTTTGAAGGAAACAAAGCATTTGTTTTCACCCCACGTCTTCTAACTGCTTCTTCAGTTAGTACAAGATCCTGTTAAATCTTATTTCATATTAAATCATTCTCCCCTTTTCCTCACAATTCGCAAAAGTAGTAATTCAATAACAGGCAACAACATATTCAATTTTAGTTGGAGAACCCTCTGTATAGTATCATTGTTACAGAAAAGGATTACTTGAGAAAAAAGTATTTATTTTTATTCAAAGCGTAGGTAGTACGTTCCCCAGTATTTATTCATATCTGTCTACGGCTCCCGTATAAACCGTTATTGAAAAAGTTCTTGTAGATATAAATAACAAAAAAGAGTTTTTTATTTGACACTTTGTTGTCAAAGTTCCTTGGTGGATTTAAGCTATGTATATCCAGATACTGCAAAGTTATTGTGTCTATAAATCATACACGTTTGTTTTATTGAAGGACACTACCGTTTGCTGCGCCATTAGTTGCTACTTTAAAACTGTCGTTATAAACTTTGAGTTCCTGCTGTATTAGAAACGTAGATAGATAGTTAGAGTTAGAATAAAATTAGATTCGCGTTTTACTTAAACATAAGACAATACCAGGGTTTGATCTAGTCTGCTTCCTCTTTCCCATAAATTATGCATCTTGCTTTAATTCAAGTTTTTTTTTTGCATCCGCTTCGTTTCGTTGCACAACAAACATTTTAAAGCAAACAACTCCGTTTGAATATTTTATTGAGCCGGAACGTTGACATGATCTTTTTCCTTGTTGGCGAATAAACTTTTAGACATAGTACATTGTCGAGTTTTATCATAAAACTATCAGAAAATTATGGAAAAGGAAATTTGAAGAGTACTTTGTCTACACATTCAAGAGCTTTTCTAAAATGTTCATACACCAGAAGATCTTATGTCAAGGAATGCATATTTTTTGTCTATAATACGTGGAATTTTGTTTAGCCGAGAAAACGTCTAATATAAAACTAATGATGAGAGTGTGAGAGACAAAAGGAAATATCTAATTCCCTGCACAGGTTTCTTCCTCTTCCCCTTCCAATTTCTAGAATTCGTGCTCATCAACATAACACTTTTTTATTCATCGTGATATTTCAATATCCATCTCAACTTTCCAAAGACGCTCACGTTTACACGTAGGCTTTTCACTGTGCTCACGAGGAGTACCTCTCGTCTTCCGGTGAACAGACTTTAATAAATTGTTTTCCTAGAATAACACAATATAGATTGGTCTGGAAGATAGAATGGTGGTGTCTATTCTCACAATGGGAGTCGTAACGAAGGTTCCAATTTTTCCCTATTCCAATTAAACTTTTGCAATAAAAATATTTTTCTATTTCATTGTTCAGTTGGCCAAATTAGTTTTCAGAGCTTTTGTGAGCCACCCTATTTGCAGGATTTGATGAACGACATTAAAACTGTGGTATTGGAGAACGTAGAATTTATTGGATTGATTTAAAAAAGGCTAACTCAGCCTGTCAGAATAATTGCTTATAAAGGACTGGCAATTTAAAGGGATTCAATTATGAATAATATTTAATAAAAAAGAAGTCATGAAGCGCCCGACAAGCTTTTCATTGGAAATTTCCTTTCATATTCATATAAATAATTTGATTCTGATGATGATGTGCATGTAATTATACTTTTTAGAAGACTTTCTCTGCTCATCATGAGTACAAAAAACTTTATTAAAATACATCCTTTTCTAATCTAAAACTTTTATCATTTCACCGGAATGTCACCCTTGTTATTATCATTATCGTCAAGGTTGAAGCAACAAAAGGAAGCATCACATTATGTAAATAGTTTTCTATAGATAACGTACATCACTATAAATTACTAGCGCCGCAGTAGCTGAAAGTTGTTCGCCAACTAGAAAAAATTGGAATTCATCAAACCAGAAGTAGTGGTTAGTAGTCAACACGGAGTCAGAGGACGCCAGATTGGGAAAGAAAGGAACAACGGAAAAGTGTTTGTGTGGCAGAGAAGAGAACAAATGGCTTTTATCTTCTTTGTACTGTTTTACATGAAAGTAATGAATGCTCCCACATCATCAAAACCATCTATAAAAGTATGAAACCCCATCATTATCGCTTCAGCCGACAACTTGAAAGTATTATTTTATACCTTTCTTTCAATTTACAATTTATTTCCTTTTCAATGAGCGTGATATAATTTTAAGCATGTATAAATAGATTAGGCACGAGGTCCAGATTTTATGAAATGTGAATAAATAATTTAAAACCTATATAATTACATAGATACATTAATAAATATCATTTAAGCAGAAAGCACGGTTGGGATTAGTTGGAGACGACTACAAGATTTTAAATTTTTCCTTCTTAATCGAACTTTTGCTAAAACTTTCCAAGCAGGTGTACAAGTTTTAATTTACTGTTAACGTGACGGCCATTTATTAAAATTTGACAGAATTGTTTAATTTCCGAAATAGGATTTCTGATTTACAACAAATTACTTTCTTAGCTCTTAGCGGATATATACTTTTTAAATAACTTGTTAACATTTTCAACGGAACGGAATCACTTGTCTGCAAACAAAGACATGAAGAAAATAAACGTGTTCGCAAAGTCAAATAGGCTCACTTCCTTTTGTCAACTCAACAACGAAAGGAAATTCAATTTCACAAAATCTACACTGAAAGCATGATTTACAGGATGTATCAGTTATTGCAGTTTGATGGGATAGGATTCCCGTACTTAATAGTACTATAACTAAATTTAGTTCTGATGAAAAATATGCACTGTACTTCTTTTAATTACATTTAATATCATACTTGGTCTTAATATAAAATGTTGGGAATTTTTCGTTTAAAAGCTTTATAATTATCGTAATTCTTTAATTGTAGATTATGATACAAAACAGCCTTTTCATTTTTTACTGTAGCTGTAGTCATGAAATGATGAAGGAATGGAATTTGTTCATAAAATTTTAGAAAATGCGGACACAGTTTTTTTTACCAATTTCTGTGAAATCACATAAAAGTAAAATAGTTTTTCTCCAATAGCAATACTAGATTTTTAGTTGTAGGATTTAGTTTGTTTCTAAAAATCCGTAAGTATTGTAAAAAAACACATGTTATATAACAAAATGTTGTGAGCATATAGGTTTCTATAACTCTACGTACATCATTTAAAACTTTGTATTTTTGTCTGTAGATGAAGGCAATATCAAACTTTTCTTTTATTTGCCAGGGTGGAGCAATTCATGTGTTGTTTGTGCTCTACTTGAACATTCTTTTCTTTTACATCAAAGACTCAAAGTTATTATCAAAAAAGAGAAAGAAAGGAGAGCTTTCTACAACTCAAAATTACTATCTGCTTTGGTGCTTTCTTTCCGGTTTCCTAATTCTTTTATCTTTTTGTTGTTGTCTGCGTACTTTTAGAAATGGGAAAACTGATTGGTGAAAAGTAACTTTCTGGATTAAGAAAAAGTCATCACCAGATTTAAGTTTAAAAGCTATTCTTGTACTCCTTTTATTTCCCTTTCACCCCTTTTCATAAGTGTTTCATTCACAAATAAATTCAATTGAAGGGATGGAATTGGCTGCGTAGACAATAACTCCTACAAGATTGAGATTTTACAATGTGTACAAATACTTCTTTCTTTCTAATACTTATCAGTTTCATTTCATACAGCCTTTTTTATGAATTGTTACTGCAAAAACTTTATTTAAACTTAGAACAACAATCATGTACATTCTCATTATGCCCCACGCTGCAACGGAAGTTTATACATTATTTGTTCAAAGAATATCTGAATTTTAGAAATATGATTAGTTTCTATTAGTTTAATTCGTTTTCCATCCAATTATGTAAAAAATCTCCAAACATGAATCATGCAATGATTAATTCCTTAGATAGTGCTATAATAATATTCATAAAACAACTAATAGCATATTATTTTCAACTACAGTTTTCAACTATTGCACAAATCTATTCATCCCGAAGGTAAAAATGCATAGGATAAATGAAAGACAAGAGGAGTGATATTTCAATGTGGTCGCCACAGTGGGTCAGTCAACGGAAACAACTAATCCAATTATCATTACTTTTTACAATGCTACTCCAGCTCCTTCCTCTTTACACAGGTGAGCAGGAAATGAAGTAGCAGCATGAGACTTTCAGCTATCATTTTGTCAACATTGTCATTATTTACGCAAAACTATATAATTTTTTATTGTAAACTGTATATACTTAAGAATGTGCAATAAACATAATCACCCTTATTTGAGTACTTTGTAGTAATTTATAGGGAGTTTGCGATACCATAGTCTATTTGTACTTCAGCCTAATTAAATTATATGCTAAGCTTACACTGTGCTCTCAGCCTTAAGAAAGAAATAAAGAATATTTGTAAAAAAGTATTTGCATACGACTTGTGCATGTCAGTGCTGATTTAAATTGGCAAAACACGAAACATTATTGGACGTTTTATATTTAATTCATTTTCATGATCAATGCTCTCACGAAAGTCTAGGTGAAAAGTGCAAAATAGTTATTTATAGAAGCTAAAATTATTACTTTTTGGCACATCACCTAAAGACAAAATTTTGTAGGAACTATCACACATGCTGCCAGTGCCCCTATGACCGCATAACAAAACAGGGAAAGTTTATTTTAGCAATACCTTCAGCAAAACCGATTGGTAACCGCAACCTTTACTAACCTACCTGCATAAAACATTGGAAGGAAACTCTCTGTGGAATTCTTAGGAAACTAGACTTGAACGGGAATTAACTTTTGCACGCAGTTTATTTAAACTAACATAACACCTGCTTCTGTTCTGAATCAAATATCACTCCAAGGATACTTATTTCTTCATTTATATTTCCATCATGCTTCACCCTATTATGGAAATTTGTTGGCTAAACATAAATAAAATTACAAGAAAATATTAAGTATATTTTCTCATTTCATTTCCTACACCTAGTTTAATTCCGGAAAATTTCACATAATATGCATGGCATAATGACAACTTACAACTTTCCCAGTCCTTCCTCCAACTGTAATTGAACCATGGAAGAAAGAAGAAAGAGAAACGGAGAAGAAAAGGAAAACTTACGTAATCACATATATGAAACCAATAATAGTTGAAAAGCCGCACGTACAACGGCGGTGAAGAAATACTCATGAGCGTTATAGTGACCAAAAACTGCCACACCGAGGTTATATAAGTATCAGGCAGTGCCTCACTCCCATATATAATCACGACGCGACATTACTTTAACACTTTTATTATTGCTACTATACCCAATGGCCACCCATTGCTGCTAAGGAGAAAAATATTACCAGAGACAAACCTCTTTGAAACTCTCGATACATTCTTAACACTTTCAACTTTCCTTTATACCTATTGTGGGTATGACGACAATATTCAAGGAAAAGTATTTTACCAATAATACTCGACTTTTGCAAATTTCATTTAGAATACTCAAGCTCATATGTACAGATATACAACATATAAAGGCAAACTGCTAATCTTAACTTCACTTTTGACTCTGATGGCATCCTATTTCCCAAACATGCATAACCACGCGTACAACAAAGATATATACATAAATGCAGAATAAAGGTTGTTAAGTTAAAACAGTGTTTGGCAAATGAGCATGCAATGTTCCTGGGTTATAATAATACCTTTGTATTCAGTTTTTATACACTTCAGCATATGTATGTACTCCTACTTGATGTCTGTTTACGGAAAAATTGTGCTGATTAGAAGAGAAAGTCGACCTAGTAACAAACAACAACAGCACTAGTCATCTAGTCATTGGAACAGGAGCGGTCAGAGTAGAGCGCACATGATTACAACAACGTCTGGCAATAAGTACGACTGTGGAAGTATCATAAATATTAAAAGTTTTTTCTTCACTCAACTGCTAGCAGAAAACGATATATAAAACTATATAAAAGTGTTTAACTGGAGATGGATATGTGTTTTATAAGGAGATGTGCATGAAGAGTTTTCCAACAAAAAAAACTGCCAAACTTGCCCTAACATCTGCACCACCAAACTCACAGGAAAAGCATGGCTCCTTACTTTTTATGCTTTCCTTTTGGCTTTCGCTTTGATGGCAAGTTTGCCCTAGATATGAAACTCTAAAAAGAATGCAAAAATATATATGTAATAAGTGTTGCTGATGCTTTTGCTTTCATCCAACCAAACTACATGGTTAGCTCATACTATGTATTACAGAATGATGTATATGTGTTTGTTTCAAGGAGGTACGCCTAAAACTTTTTTTATCAACAGCACATGCATGACTTTGACCGTTTCCACGATGGAGCGGAAAAGGATGAAGCTGTTTTATCCTAAGATTAATTTCATCCATTTTAAGACCATGGGTTTTTATTAAACTATAATAAATAAAGTAAAAATTATAAATTTCCGTTAGAAAAGAGACAGGAGGAGTTACTGTTATTATCATCTTTCCCGAATAACTTCTCCTCGAATAAATGATCCTTATGACGATAATGATGATGATGACGCTGGCGATAATGATGAAACTAACAGTCCAGAGAAAAACTCCAGACTGATCGATAATACATAAAGAATGGTAGCAGCATTTTGATGCACTCCTTCTCATCCTTCAAGTTATTGATATTGCATAATGTACTTACGTAAATAAGTCAGTATCGTGTTAACTATTTACCCAATTTTTTTGTTTTTATGACCATATTTGTTATGCTTTGTTTATGAATCTTCATTTCTTTGGTAATATTTCCGCTGTTGCCGCAAAACTGGAAACATTCGTTTTTATAACTTAAACAGCTTCAAAAATATGCAATGATGCTAATATTGATTATAATGCGTCCGTGTTAGTTATGAACTACTAAAGCGCTTCCTATTTCTATTCGCCAATTTATCCTTCCCAGCTTCACATAGAAAATTATTTCAAATTATAGCACAGATCTATGTTAAACTTATTTTTTATCTCTTGAGTATTCTGCTACAGATTCACATGTTTATGAAAAAATTAGAACGGAAATGCTTGAGTAGAAGTATTACAGAAAATTTTATCTTTCATCATTACAATATCAACGTAAAGAATGCTTGGTTTCATGAAGAGTTTTGTTATTTCCAATAAGCTCGCTTTCATGGAATCCTTTGCCATTATTTTAGTGTGTACATTTCATTTGGAAACATTGTACGGTGAAAGTGTAACGTTATCTACTCGTATGAATACACTCTAAAGCAATTCCTTGCTTACCAAATACATAGATACAAGCTGCTTACGTAATATTATAAGAAGGAATCGAAATCGTCACCTATTTTGGCTAATAGGGAATCTGATATGCGTGTATTGTATGTGGATGTTAATATGGGCTAGATTTTTGTATAAGAAAACTTTTCTGCATCATTCCACGCTATCCACTTATGCGTATTTGTAGGTCACTAACAGCGCTATAGGAAAATGATGCAAAGGGAATAAAAAATAGGAACCACTGTATAGAATACGATGGCGTATGAGAAAGCAAAATTTTTTGGCAGGGTGCCAAATTGGATTTAGCAGAGAAAATGTCAGAGTGAAAGAGGCAAAAAAGGAAGAGAAAAGAAACTATTCGGGAACTAGGGAAAGGAGAGAAAGTGCTATTTTCCACTCCTCTACTGCATTTATGTATATTTTCCTTGTGATTGCTATTTTATTTTATAGCTGTATATTTATACATATAAAAACTGTTTTAAGCAAGGGCATGCAGGTTTCAGCATAGAATTCCGTTGCTTGTCCCATTGCTGCTAACAATACCATTACATAGTTTCAAATATATTTTCTTCATTCATTTACCGCAATGTTAAAACTTTTTAAAACACTTTTAAAAATATCAAAGTGAAATTGTTGGAAAAACTGCTCTTAAAATTAATAAAATGCAGCATTCGAGCATGTTTTAAATTTTGTTAATGACAATTCCATTCGAAAAATGTTTTCATGATTGAAAATAATTAGATTTAATTAAATTGTAAATTACCTTTTACTCCCTTTATTAAATTAAAAGTAATTGGAAAATAAAGTGCTAGTGCTATGTTTAACTCATGAAATTTATTTGGTCTTAATGAAATTATGCGAATCAGGTTACTTAGCTGAAAGTGCATTCCAAACAAAAAAGACAATTCTGTTCGCTTATAAAATATAAAAACGGTAACCCCGGCAAGAAATAAAATTTCATGGCTAATTGCATTTCCAACTCACTGTTCTGGAAAATATTCTCTCTTGTTTAAATCATTTAAAAAGATTTCGCTCGTATTGTTTGACCATGATGATGATTTTTGATTAGATGAAGGGATTTTTCCATAACTGCCTCGATTCAATTTTCTTTTTTACTAAAACGAATTCCCCTTAAAATTATAAGAGGACTGCTTAAGTCATAATATAATGTATAAATTTTAGCAAACCTATAGCAAACCTGTGTTTTCTATATGCTCTCGAGGAAGGAGATAATAGAAAAGAAAAAGATTGAACGTCTTCAGTAACTTTTATGGTTTCTCCAATTGCATTTCAGACTTGTACACATGTAGTCATTCATGCGTCGTAACTACTTTATGCTTTCGCAGATTTTTATGCTTTGTAATTTCATTTCGGTCTTTTATTCGTTCTGCAATCTTGATAAGAAAAAGGCTTATTTGACAATTCCACAAAATGAGCTCTTCAGGAATGTGTCTCGTTCCCTTTTAGATATTTAGAGTAGAAGAAGAAGAAGAGATGGGAGCGGAAACAGTTATATCAACGTTTATTCCCTGCCGACTCCATTAATTATCTTGCTGAATGCTGTAAAAGGATAGGAGGAGAAGGAGAAAGTAGAAGTAACAGTGTAGTTCCCTTGTCCCATGTTCCCCTTATCTCTCTGTTTCCCTCTTTGTAAACTTTTCCATCAAGACATGATGCAGAGTTTCATGTGTTTACTTATCCCTTAACTATGTTATCTTTCTCTGTCGATTTAAAAACCACGAGCTTCATATTTCTTCTTTGCACCGTGTCAGAGTCAGGCTCGGTTTATATAAACATCTTCTTGCTCCAGAAAAAAACATTTACATTTCCAACTCCCTGAATTCTCGCAGAGGTTGTACGTTATATAGTTTTTCTTAAAATGAAACTGTGCGTTGCGATGAGATGAATCTGTTTCATGGTTGAGAGCGCATAAAAATTTTTGTTATAAAATATTGAGAAGTGAATCCATCCTGATAGAACATAGATTACATAGAAATTCTTCTGGATTTGACATGTTGGTTAAATACATTTTCTCTCTAGCCTAATTTCTCCAAAATACCGCAAGCATGCAAATTCCAGCTAAATCGAAAATGATCCTCGAAAATGCTTGAAACTTATTTTGCCTGCCACCTCTACTCTCATCTCTCAACTTGTAATCTATTTTTTACTACGCCTTCTTTCCCTTCGTCGTCATTCTCTTTGGGGTTCTCCACAAATGAAAAACTGGAACGAAGGTCAGCTTACTTCACAGCGCTGGGAGTTTGTTTTATCAGCAATATTTAAAACTGGTTGTGTAGCTTGTCAAAATTTTGTTAGAAAACGTTTTTACTTTCATCTGGCAAGCTTAAAAACTTGAAAATGAAAAGAATTCGCAAGTGAAAGTTACCAAACCCATATATTTTCATAAGATGTCAGAAACAAAGGAAAAGACACAAACTAGTTCTAGGACAAGATTTTTGTTCAAACTTTTAGTAATGTTTGTAATACAATCTAGCAAAAATGATTGTGAAAAGGAAAATAAACTTTTGGAAATATTTCACATTGCCCCATAAAACAAAAAATCTGAAGCAAGCTCAAAATAGTGAAGCAATTTACAGAATACAATACAGCTTTCTAGCAAAAATTACATGTTCTGCGATTCTATTGTGGTGATCCATTAGCTTATAAAAGATCTGTAGTATGAGATTGATGGTAAGACGAAACATCGTCAAGAAGATCAAAATCTTGGCTAATCCCTCACAGTATACTTGTCACTTTGTTAGAAAGGGACTGTCAGTGAAACCTAAACAAGAAATATCTAGAGCCTCTCGCAAAATTCTCTGCGTCATCTCCTTTCTGAAACTTGATAATACTACTTGCAATTATCTCCAATTTTTGCCATTCTTTTTACTAATGTACCATTGTCTTAAAAAATACTGGCATCTGGCAGAATAAAAGATTTAAGATGTAAAGATATAAGATAATGATATAAGCTCAGTTGGCCCTTTTTGGTTGGTTCGTCCAGTAATCTCTTTGTTGAGGGCAATGCAATAAAAGCATTGCAATGTAACAGTGAAGGGTGAACCACAATCTCTACAGTCCATCCTTACTTGTTATTCCCAATTCCTTTCAAATATGGCTAATTTTCAGATCGTCAATTTCTTCGATGTGGTTCTCATTCGAGGATTATGACATGATGAACGTGTTCCTTTGGTGGAGAGATGGGCTCAACACGACACAGTATTTTCTGCTTATCATTGGATTAGATATAACTTTATACATAGCCAAATTTTGCAAAAATACTTTGTAGCTATTTTATCACCACCTAACAAATTAGACTTTGCTTAATCAGCAACCCTAATATTTGACGGCGAAATTTTCACTGGCTATAAAAATCTTGCTAGAAGGAAGAATAAAAGTTTAATGGTACTTCAAATATTGAGTTTTGCATTGCTGATGCTTATGCTTTCATGAAGGAAAAGGAATATTTATAACGAAACTCATTTTGCTTCCTTGCTAATTCGACAAAATGCCCTGGAGAGTTAAGCCAAAGACTTGAACTATGTTTCTGAATTGCTACTGGCTGTTTTCGCTTTCTCCTTGTCCTTATATATATTATAGCGCAGAGCTTTCTCTTCACATTTACTTTCTAGAGAATAAATAGAAATCAGTCCTCATGCGTTGGAATTTGTCAAAATGTTAATTATCTATTTGCAGAATTACTAAAATTATGTATTTCTGATAAGATTTTCAAAATTTACTGAAACCACGCTTTCACCGCTAAATTTGGTAGAGTGGAACTGACGTTTTATTCAGTAAATTTTAAAGTCCCAAACAAAGAACTCTCTGATTGAACGATCCCCATTCTAATTTTAGTAATAATCAAATGAAAGTTATTGTTATTTTCTATTGTCATCGTCACAATAGGCCATGTAAAAATAACACCACGTGCTCACTCACCGTCAAAAGTTTTAAGAAATACCGTATTACTTAAGGGTAGGATCAAATGGGAAACTCTATACTAATGCAATGTGGGAGTTAAAAATATATTGTTAATTTGAATCGAGTACAACTCTATAAGCATGAATACTATTGACGTCATTCAAAAAAATCATACAGAACTACAAATTTAATCAAAATTGCATTTTGTTTTTGTTATTGATTGTGATTGTGAACACACGGAAAACTCAAAGTGGGACAGTTGATTTGAAAGCAGCGAGTATTTTTAGCATTAACGCAAATAATGCATAAAACTATAAATAATTTATAAAAAAATATTGCACATTTTAGGTTGTCAAAGTCAGATTCAGGAAGCATGCCAAGATGGACATTTCCTTTTGTGTATTTAATCTAGGCATATGTCTTTTTCTGCAAAGTAGTGCTCCCAATGTTACTTTTTAAAATAGGTTTTCACAACGTGCCGTACAGACAAAGTAGCAGCTTTGAGTTAAGGCTAGTTTTGCACCATTTTTGCTAAAATTAGTCATTACAAGTTTGATGACAATTGATGTCTGGCAGACAGGTCCAGTGTCAATCAGGAGAATAATTAGCGTCTTTGTCCTTGTCATCGTTGTCCTTGCAAATGTTGGTTTTATTTCTCAACATTTCTCTTTCACTATTTCAGTGTCAGGTTGCAAGTTTGCTAATATTAGTACATGTAAACGGCAGATTTGCTTTCCATTCCAGGAAGTTAAATGCGGTTTATATGAAGGTAAAATGGATGGATGCTTAGTCGGAACCCATAAATATTTGGCACATTAGCACTGGCATTCTTCACTACTTAAGCAAGTATATTCCTTGCTTAAGCCAGAGTAAATTGAAGAAACGGAAGAAAAACCCTCTTCCTGGCGCTTTCTCCCCTCCTCTTGTTGTTTTTGCTTTTCTTGTTTTGTAAGCCTTTTACCTCAGTCACTCTCATTCTCTTATTTCCTCTTGACAATTATAAAACTGGTAAGGCAACAAGAATTTGTAAAGACAAGGACACAAGCCTATTACAAAAACGAGAAAAGAAACGAGAAATGTATCAGTGCATTACTACACCAACTACCACTTTCTCTTTGTTGTGGAACCGGATTTGGAAGAGTTCGCACAAAGAAGAAGACCATTATCCTAACCTTAGTTGTCTGTTGTAATGAACCTCTCTTCCCAAGATGAGCACAGGTTGAGAAATGGGTGGTGTAGGTGTTATTTTATTCCACTTTTTATTTATTCCCAACGCTTCTGCAAGTGCTAGGTGGGAAATACAGATAGATGCATTATACATATTTGGTGCACTCTATGCTTTAGCTCGCTAATGAAAAAATGTTTCATTTCCGCTCAGCCTTGCAACAGCACTCCAGTCTAATAATTCTTGGAAACACGATTTTATTTTGACATTTCCTATTTCTCCTGAGAGGAGCAGAGAGAAGAGGGAAGGAAGTCAGTATATTCAATTCCAAACAGTTAACAGCCAACCGACAGACGTCAAAATGTACCTCCGTCTGTTTAATATACTAAATAACTTTAGATTAAAATGACGAGATCTCTTTTACCTTTTCATACACTCGTCAAGGAAATGACTTAGGAACGTCGTTTGGATTTTTGCTATTTTTAATCAAATTTGCATACATGCAAAAATTAGTTTAATATTTGCAATTCGTCGTATTTTTTAAAGTCACAGGCAGATTTTTGATAATCTTCATTTTTGCAAATATTAATAATATCTTTGTGTTATTGTATTATTAGAGAAGGATTCTAGCTATTATTATCAATTTCAGATACAAGTTTGAAAACATGCTTTTCTAGTTAATAACCTATAGGCAATTGAGTGGGCTTTGATTTCATTCCTTGTATTAAATTAACCTTTGACTCTCCCCATCGGGGTACGTGCACGCACCCAATATTATAAGAGTTCACCTCAACCTTTACGAAATCCCCCAAATATGAGTCGTGCCTTTTCCCGTTTTTATACTGTAATTAGAATAGTACTCTCTGGGTTCTCAATGCATGTAAAATAAATCGTATTAATTCAGTAGGGACCCTCTCCTGTTATTGCAATCAGCCTTTTGGTAAAGATTAGTCAGAAGATCCGCTTGAAGGAGAAGAAGCCTCATTCTTTTGGTAATTGATTAAAGAAATTGTGTTGTAGACATAAATCCTATTCTCCTGAGAATGGAAAAAGCAGACGAAGAAGAAGACTTGCAAGTAAAACTTTGTTCTTTATTTTAGTAGATTTATACCACTGCATCGAAGAAATCTAATCAATCATTTGTATTGTGTAAGCACAGAAAAAGAGCTTTGTCAGATTCATCGCTCAAACGCTGAAGACAGAAAAAGAGCAAAGATCATGAATCAGGAATAATGCCCTTATATTCCTCCCCCTCTCCCCCATGTACAAGGATTTTAATTACATTAGCAGTTTTTTTTCGCCATACAAAATACGTAAAAGTTCAAAAAATAATTGGTTTCCTGTCACTACTGATTACAACACAAATGTATAATTTGCTCTTCAGTCGTTACTACAAAGACTCAGATTTTAGCCCGGAACGAGTAAGCCTATTACATTGGAACAGCAACACCTACAGGTTATTCTAACAACTTAGCACAAATATAATCAACGGAAGTGAAAGGATTATTGCGTAAGCCTTTTCCTGTCCGATATTACCCAGAAAATTTTAATCATTCTTTATACGGACTTGTATTGTTTCATATCAAAACTGGTCTTTCATTAAAAAAAGTACGGAGCAGGATTAAAATAAATAGGCTAGGTAAATGCTATCTATATACATTATGATGGCTTTGTCTTTTGTGAAAACTTATCGTGTCTTTCGTAATTAAACTTTCCAGAGAGATAGTAGCTGACAGTGAGAAACAGGACAGTAACGTGACAATAATCGTAAATGTCAATAAAGTAGGATATGTGGTTGGTGGAGTTTTCCATGACTATATTTTACATCTGTTCTCTTTCCCCATTTACTCAGAAATTCCTTGATAGTCAAGATATTTCTCCAGCTACTATTCCTGGTCGACTATACGAGCACGATAGGTTCATAAGTTATGAATCATAACTCAAGAAAAATCATGAAAAGCAATAAGACGAAAGTACGAAATTTCGTGAATGATTTAGTAATATGAAAGAAAAGTTGAGTAAAGCAACGGAAATATCATTATATGCTTATCTTAATATTGCAAAACAATATAATAAGCAAAGCCAGCTATGATGATGGTGGTGAGCACGCTAACATATGGAACTAACAATAAGCAAAGCAGGGATAATTAACGATGCTGAATAATTAATTGAACATCATCCAAAACTACCCATAATGGATGATTAATGACAACGTGGAGAAAAATGGGGTATATACACACCCATCCTAAATACTTATAGTTGAGTACGAGGTAGATGTTTAGAGATAAAATTAGAATGAACGAGTCATCACTTTTTCCACCGCCCGAAGCTTTTGATGAATAAAGATGATAAGAGAGAAATTGAAAAGTTTTTTCTTCTTCGTGGCTAGAAAGTGCATTATTATTATGTTTGTATACTCTATTATATACTAGCTTAGAAAAATTGTGACGTTGCAGTATTTTGACCGATTTTATCTTAAGGGAAATGTTAGTTTGGTGACAGTGACACGAATGACGGGACAATGAAAGGTTACTAGAAGCTTTCATTTCATAATTCACAATACAAAACCCTTATGATTCATAATTCTCTAACACATGAATGAATACATTAAAGTGATACTTTTGTAGGGCTTATAGGGCGGATTCGTTCAAGGTTATACTGACAAAGATAAAAGATAAATTTATTATTACCAAATAGGAAACATTTTAGCTTAGGTTTTGAAATATAATGTATTCAAAACTTGTCTAAGGCTGGACAACATCGTTGTGTGGACGTTTGAATTGTAAAAAACAAAAAATAGTATTGAAGACATTTATACTTGTATAAAACAGCGTTGTAAAACATTCCAAAATGCTTTAAATTATTGGCTGCTACACAATGGCACACAAAAACCGTAGAATTTTTAAACTCAATACATTTCCAAATGACCAAAAAATCTTATGCAGTTAATCAAAAAGAAGGCAAAGAAAATACATGAAAAAGTAATGTGGCTAAAGTCAACTTGATAAACTAGATTAAGTATTTACATTTGCTCTATATTATGTTGTTTTGCGACCTATTTTTTACCAGAGGCTTGTTTTCCATAAAAGAATTTTTCTTCTTTTGCTTCCCAATATGATATATCTGTTTTCATCTGACATGCTTGAGCAAAACAGGGAACGGCTCGGGGTAAGTCACCAAGGAAAATCTACTTTCTTTCACAGACAAACATCAAAATGAATAAAAGAAAAAAGGGTAATAATAGGAATATTAATATTAAAAGCTTCTGATGGACATCCTCCCCATATCCATTCTATCAAGAGATAGACAACTCTCTGACGTTATTATTATTTAGGCGATGTATAAAGCCAGCTTGAAGTTTGACATTGTACTGGAAAGAGAAAAGAGGACATAAAAAAGAAAAGCGAAGACCAATTTCCAGCTCTTGTCGCTTAAAAGCTTTTGTATGCATAATAATAATCTAAGGTGTTGTGACGTACGCAATAGCTCATCCTTCCCTTCAACAATAAAACGTTTGTCAGGAAAGGTATATAATTTCCCGTTATTGACAACAGGATAAGGAGTAATAATAACAGCTTTTTTGTGTAATGTAAACAAACATATTCTCATACAAAAAAGTTTCTACAATAACATTAAAATGTTCTGAGTGATGATGACTGCCTACGTGAATGGATTTGCCCGAAAGGGTTATACTGGAACAGCTATTTTTAGAGATGACACATTATGACTTTTGACATTGGCGTTAGGTAAGTCTATTGCAATTTTTTTGCAATACGCAAATATAACCAAAAAAGGGAACACGGAAATTTGCTTAACATTGCGCGTATTTTACGTTTCGACGTAGAAAACTCAAACTATTTGACAAATAATGGTGTAAGTTGATTTCGTACGTACACGTACTTCATCGTACTAGTACTAGTAGTAAGTTTAATTTAATTACTTTATTGCTTTAAATAAATTAAAGACGAAACATTATATAAATATTAACATGTGTCAGAAAAGGGGTGAGGGACTCATTTTCCTCCACCAAAATGATGCAAATAAATTTGCCAGTGGTCCTGTACGCCAAGTGGGTTCGTTTCACAGATCTGGCGGCAGTGTAGGATAAGCCAGGGATGATAAGAAGATGGTGAAAGTAGCGATGATTAATTAAATGCGCAGTTACACTCCGTAATTGGGTTTAACACTTGAAACTGAGACTTTATTGTTAACCCTTGCTTTTTAATGTAACAACAACATTTAAATACTGATTCGTGGATAATTAAAACTCCTACTAACAAACAACAATATCTTTTAAATGCGGCCTAACTAGTTTTACAGTTAAGGACAGTGTCCATACTTCTGGAGCCCTACTAGTATTAGGATTTCCTACAATTAACTTTAATGACTGTGCCATTTAATGTGGGCTTCTACCCTTAGGCTTTACGAA
>JAANSO010000278.1:0-48582 GCA_036507315.1 Lepidocyrtus fimetarius
TTGGGGAAAGCGTGCGTAAAAGCTGCAGTTTTATGAATATAATATGCAAACATTTTCCCACGCTAAATATCAATCAAATACTAAAAGCAGATATCAACAGAATATGCCCAATTAGCCACCCGTTAAAGGCGTAATCGGTACATCATTGGCCATTCTTTCCATTAAGCGCTATTACTGGCAGAATTTTTACTGGGATGCCGTTAATATGCCAACGATGGCCCGAGCATGCAATTAAAATTTTGGCTGTGATTGGCTTATTGTTGGCCCAAGTTTGGCAACCGACACTCAAAGCATGCTCACAGGGAACCATTGAGCAAAGCATAACTGAGTAGGAAATACGAACGCACATTTTCTCAAACAGGGTAAATACAGCGGGTTGTGGTCAATTTTAATTATTATTGGTGGATTTCATCAATTAATTTTGACAAATAAATGCAAAGCATGCTGAAACTAAACTTCCTCTTTAATTTAAATATATTTTTTCCTTAATTATGGTTATATTTTATTGGAAAATTCAGAGTTTAAACAAAAGCCACATTTGAAGGAAGCATTGCATGGATAGGTATCAGTTGGCAATCTAGCACGAATGCATAGTGTATTACGCAGTAGTGTGCTGTGTTGTACTTGTACTGTATGTGCATATGATGAATTGCTTGCTTTCATTTAGCTTATTATGCTTTGCTGCCACGCTGATTTTATATGGCTTTTGCTTAATTTAATACATTGCACCATGTCATATTTTAGATCAAAAGTCAAAATAAAATTTAAAAATAGAAAATTTTCATTAGAAAATGGTCGGTATATGCGTCACATTGTATTTTTGCCATGATCGGTCCTTTCTTGGCCCATGCTTGCCATCATCGCCATCTCTGGCAAATGGCTGGCGAGGCGGCCAAAACTGACTATCCGCCAGACATACACCAATTATGGGCCGACATTGCGCCAACGTTCACTGGCTAATTGGGCGTTCATTCAGGTTCTTTCTAGTTCTTTCTATACGTTTTCATACGTATTTTGCTTCATTTGCATAAAAGGAGAGCTACAAAAAGATGATGCAATCTCCGCCGAAATGTTCTTCTTTCAAGTCAATTTGCATAAATGCCCAACATAATGAATGCTTCTACAATTTTTCTCACAACGTGTGTCACATCTTATCTTCATTTTGAAAGCGCCTATTCTTGAAACATAGGTGATTCAAATTTGATGGAATACCACAACATTTTGTTGCCTACAAAAAATGATAAAAGTCTGCAATATTAATACTCTGGGGTTACTTAATACCATTAGAATGATGTAGCGGATGCACTTGCAGAATGTCATCAATGCTTATCACGAGTGAAGTGTGCGTATCATATGCAGTAACAAATGGTGATAACTTGTTATCAGCTGCAGCTAGGATGGACGAAAAGATGTGCTTGCAATTATTTCCAATGAGTTTTCTTTTGTTAGTTTCTTCATTCCCTAAAACTACTAACTAGTAAATCTTTTCTGAGATTTTAGAGAAAAATGACTTTGCATCTATACCTTGTAATAACCGTGAACTATTTTTTGTAATCAAAGGACGCAAAAGAAAGTAGGACTACCCACTGCAACGCAAGCGCTTACAACAAAAGTAAAAATTATATTCATTACGTGGATGTTATAAAAGTACCATAAGTACTCACATGTATCGGTATGATGGTGACCTTAAAGACTCCTGCGCCTTGTTGCATTATTAATTGATAATAAATAAGATTAAAGATTTTGGTGCAACTAAAATTAACTTTTAATGAACCGATTTTTATATTTTCCTAACTTTTTTAGAAGACATTTCTAGTCAGTATTGCCTAACTACAGCATTAAGAATTCTAGCTGTACCATAATGCACCTCAATGAAATTTCACACTGGTCTAGTTCCATTTCAAAATGACGAGTATTTCATAATTGGAAACAATTTTTCCACACGAAAGACAAAAATTGGAATAAAAATGAAAGTACGCAAAAGGTTACTGAAAACTTTGCAAAATGGTTTAAAATAGTGTGAAAAATTCTTGTAAAATTCCACAATGGTCTTGTTAAATTATGGATCAATTTTATTGGACTGGATCTGCTGGCTCCACGGATGCAAATCGCCTTGAACGAAAAGTGTTTAAATTGAATTGATTAGAAATCAGACACCATTTACATTTCCCATACAAAATGCTTCAATTTACTAATGTTGGGAATTCCAAAAGTTGATTTAAACAACCGTTATTTCTAGAAAATCCCAAAAAAAGTATTTGCTTTGACTTTAATATTCATGGGTAAAAAAATATTTATAAACAAAATTGAGTTTTAATAAAAATTGTAAACGAACTCATCCAATTTTAAACAGTTAAATTCAGTTAACAACCAAGAGAAAAATTTCCAGGTTGAAAATCTACAGCTCGAGATCATCATACCTTGGCTTAAATTTTGGCACGGACTGACAATGTAATCAGGGTAATTGTTTTAGCTTTCTCTTGCCTGTGCTCCTACTGTTGAATAGCGATCATGATATCTATTTAGATTTTTACCAACCTCATTCAAGTGCAAGTTAAGTTGTCTCAAGCACCACTCATGTTTGAAGAAGTTTGAAAAACGTTCAATTATTCTTTTCTTGTAGCAAAAAGCTATCAGTATTCAATATGAAGGCAGTCGCAGTAAAGTAAAAACTCAGTTTTTTTACAAAAACAATAAAATGTGCTACTCATAGCCCCTTTGCCATTACTACATAACATCTTTGTTCCAATTGAACAAGTTGCTATTTAAAATCACTTTAACTGTTGCATATCCGTTTTAGTTTATATTTCTAAAAAACTAAACATCTTATGTCAGTCATAAATATTTGCCATGCTCATTAAATGTTAAACCGTTTCCGAGTTATCGTAAAAACGGATGGACGGACACACTAAAATTATAACTATTTCTGCTAAATAAAGCTTATATATGAACTGAAACATGAACATTTTTGTTATTCACAGAACGATTTGGCAGTTCTATTTACTAAAATGATTTTATGAGCTGAAACTCTTTGAGAATATTTTTACGCAAGAAAATGAAATGGGGCACCCATGCTTAAATATATTTTTTACGTATTTCAGTTTGAATTGAAGCAAAAATGAAATGAGAAGTAGATGGGAGTGAATTGTGAAAGAAAGCACAGATGTACTTTTCGCGAAAGATTATGTCCCGGGTTATTGTTCAAATGGTGTGTCTAACATAATTTACATTCATATTCTTTTTTCTGAGTCATCATCATCAAAAAAAGTTTTTATAAAGAGTGCAAACGCTTATTTATGAATATGTACTCCCTGGGTTATTTTAGCCATATTTCATTAACTTGGCATTCTTCCACCACCGCAATCATCTTCAGTTTCCATTTCTCAAAAAAAATTCTTCAACCTCGTTCTCAATACTTTACAGAACGTAAAGAATAAAAAAGATTTCAATTTTTTACTGCAAATTCCACCGAAGAAGGATTCCAGCAATAGTACTGCCGAGAAAGCAGTTTTCAGTCGAAAGCTTGGCTGGGTCGGCTGAACAGCTTTCGAACGTAAGCGTTCCGGTTCAATAAGAAACAACATAAAAATTCGTCATCATTCTTTAATAATTAAAATCATATTTTTCTTTTTTGCAGGACTGTTCAAGGGTTGTTTAAAAATAAGTGCGAGTTCAACTTCAAAATTAACTAGATTAATTCCAACTTGTGTGCTTGGCTTCCATATTTATTAAAACAAGAATATTCTTCATTTATATTTTTCTAAATCTTTTCTCTTACACTTGGGTACTTATAGAATTTACAGTTGATTTGTAAGGTTAAATAACCAGTCAAAATGGTTATTGAACAAAAGTTCAAGGCGGGCGAGGAGCCCGACCCTACCGAGTTCCTGTTCGTATCCATGGAACAGCGTATGAAGGTTCAGAGCATGCCTTATGATGCCAAGACTGCTTGTTGGGTGCCAGACGACGAGGAGAATTTCGTGAGGGGTGAGATTCGTGGAACCAAGGGGGATTTAGTTACTGTATTTGCTCGGAATGAGGTAAAATTTAACAAATGATCATGAATCCATTTATATTTCATGCCGGATTTAGTTACTTATCTTGTCGAATTTATGTTACACCCTTCAGGAAAAGGCATTTAAAAAGGACTTGGTCCAGCAAGTCAATCCTCCCAAGTATGAGATGAGTGAGGACATGTCCAATTTAACTTTTTTGAATGAAGGTTCTGTCCTTCATAATTTAAAGCAACGTTATTACAACAAGCTTATTTATGTAAGTACATTATAAAAACATTATTATAAATTCCATTATGAAATTTACTCACTGAATTTTTTCCATTTTAAATATCTTCATTGCAGACATATTCCGGCTTGTTTTGTGTCGCCATCAACCCTTACAAGCGTTACCCAATTTACACAGTGCGTGCCATGAAGATTTACATGAACAAAAGGCGAAATGAAGTTCCCCCACATATTTTCGCTATTGCTGAGGGTGCCTACCAAAACATGATCAACGGTAAGAAAGACATTTTGTTTAGCTAGATACTAAACTAATACTAGATTAAAATTGCAATAGTTGATCATAATAGTAATAGTGGCATTTTATGAAAGTACTCGATAGTTTATTTATGCATGACTGAACATGGACCGGAAAACAGAAGAATCTTTATTTGTTAAAAACTTATTGTCTAGCAAGCCAATCCATCATCATAATTCTTTCTTAACCATCAACAGCTTTGGAACCCTCACTAGCATGTCCATTTATAGTCATAAGAATATTAACTGAAGCGATCCTTTCTTATACAAGCTTTGTTTAAAACAAGAGAAGGCTAATATGTTCCTCATTTCCGATATTTAATAGAAAACCATTTCATCATCATCATATAAAGCCTGATTTTCGTTTAAAAATTTCTTCTTTTTCAAAGTTTTCGTATAATTTTTTTGCACGGTTGCTGCTGCTGGATTTTAAAAACTTCTGTTGTATCCAAAAATAACACAACTCGCACTACTCATCATATTACATATTTTTTCTACAGTTTTTTTCATCGTCTCAACATCATCATTATCTTCTTCGGAATTTATGAGGTAGTTACGTTGATAGCCTTAGAATTATAACTTTTGCTGAACAACTCATATTTTGTCTTCTTTCCCCTTCCCCTTCATACTCTTCTTTTTCTTTATTTTCTTCAGAAAAAAAGTTTATTTTTGCTTTGTGAATGTGGATATCCGGATATGATAGTGAATGATTGAGTAGCGGATCGTGTTCAGAAATAACTTGAGCCTTATTTTCTTGAACTGGAGCCAAGTTAATAATGCTTTTAGGAAAAGAAAAGAGTGATGATCATGATGATGAATATTGCCCGTCTAATCTATTCATACAGCGTGGCAAATAGGAATAAAAACGACATGCAGAAAAATGAATAATAAGTAAATGAGGAACTAATATCCGCGCATGCAACTCCAAGAGACAGAAAAAAACACCCACCCATACGCTTCATATTAAATTCAAACTTTTCCTGTGAAAAAAGCATTAGTTGACAATAGGAAATGCTTATAGCTTGGAAGAGAAAGATATATGAAATGAAACGAAATATCCATGTGTAAAAATGCTTACCTATTTTATTTCTTTTTACTTTGTATATTTCAGCCAAGGAAAACCAATCCATTTTGATTACGTAAGTGTGGAAATCAAATTTTTCTCTGCATTCCTTTTCTATCTTTTATCGTTATCACCACTATATTCCCAACCGAATTGCTTTAAGAAAAAATAGAACGATATGCGTAATTGAGAAGCATGTATGTAACTGCGAATTCAAGATATTTGAATTCCATTATGTTGATGTTAATGATAACGATCTGGGATGAACCTGTTCATTAATCAATCTCTTGTAATTAACTCCCCCTTCTCGTTTTTTCTTTTGGGAACGCAGTGGAGAATCTGGTGCAGGGAAAACCGAAAATACAAAAAAAGTTATTGCGTACTTTGCCCAGGTCGGTGCGTCACAAAAAGCTTCAGATGGAGAAAAGAAAGTAAATGCTTTATTATAAACATAAGTTACATGAGTTTAAATTTAATAAAAATGAATAGAACGTGAGTCATCCATTATCCTATTCACCCACAGGTTTCACTTGAAGACCAAATAGTACAAACAAATCCTGTCTTGGAATCCTTTGGTAATGCTAAGACCACGCGTAATGATAACTCATCCCGTTTCGTACGTAAACAAAACTTAATACAAACATACTTATTAATATATAATCATTAATTAATTCTTACGATGCCATTGTACAGGGTAAATTCATTCGTATTCACTTTGGACCTACTGGAAAATTGGCTGGTGGTGACATCGAGAGTTGTAAGTTAAATACATACGGGAATAATTAAGGAGATGTCTACGCTTGCAATTTGCAGGAAACTGTTCAACTGTATGACTTCTTGTAGATCTGTTGGAAAAGGCAAGATGCATCTCTCAAATGCCTTTGGAGCGTTGCTACCACATTTTCTATCAGCTTATGACAGGAGCTATTCCTGGAATGAAAGGTTGGCTTAACAAATGACAAAATATGAGCTCAATACTTACAATTTTCCAGTTTTTCTAATTTTATTGCTACTTTTTTAATTTAGACATGCTCTGTTTGGGAGACGACATTTATGTGTATCCCTTTGTCTCTCAGGGCAAAATTACTGTGCCTTCAATTGATGACTTTGAGGAAATGAAAATGACACACGTAATGATATTAAAAACTCAATTCATAAACATGAATGCGCTTTAATTGTTAGAATCATCTAAGATTATGCAATGTTGTTTAAACCACAGGAAGCTTTTGAAATTCTAAACTTTGGCGCAGTTGAACGCGACAATATTTACAAGATCACTGCGTCTTGCATGCACATGGGAGCCATGAAGTTCAAACAAAAAGGTAGAGAGGAGCAAGCTGAGCCTGATGGTTTAGATGTAAGTTTTAATTAATTCCAATTCAACGATTTAATTAGCTAGCAGTTCTAAATCAAATGTTTTTTAAAAAATTGCAGGCCGGAAACTGTGTTGGAAAGCTTCTGGGGGTTGACGGAGAACAATTGTATAAAAATATTTGCAAGCCAAGGATTAAAGTCGGCACGGAGTTTGTTACCAAAGGCATGAATGTTGCTCAGGTAAGCCCAATTAAAAACCAAATTCAAATAAATTAAGCAAAATAAGGCTGTTTAATAAACTTAATCTGTTTTATCCAGTGCGGCTACACACTTGGTGCGATGACCAAATCAATCTACGACAGATTGTTCAAGCATTTGATCAGACGTTGTAATGACACCTTGGACACAAAGCAAAAACGAGCTTCATTTGCCGGTGTGTTGGATATTGCTGGCTTTGAAATCTTTGAGGTATGAATGAATGAGTCCATCAATGCCCCATGCTTTTACACTTATCAGAAAATGATATGTCTTCATGCTAATTTATGTTAACTATTTACAGGAAAATGGTTTCGATCAGCTCTGCATCAATTTCACAAATGAAAAACTCCAACAGTTCTTCAACCACCACATGTTCGTTCTGGAGCAGGAAGAATACAAAGCAGAAGGTCTTGACTGGATCTTTGAGGACTTTGGTATGGACTTGCAGGCTTGCATCACCTTGATGGAAATGCCTATGGGTGTGTTCGCCATCCTGGAAGAACAAACACTTTTCCCCAAAGCCACCGACGCCAGTTTCATCGACATGTTGAAGACCAATTTACTAGGAAAGTCTCCATGTTTCCTGAAGCCTAAGCCAACGAAGCCAGGCCAAAAGGAGGCCCACTTTGCGGTTGGGCACTACGCCGGCACCGTGCAATACAACATTGCTGGATGGCTGGAAAAGAACAAGGATCCTTTGAATGACACCGTTGTAGATTCTTACAAAAAGGGAACGAATGAATTGGTCGTTGTACTTTATGCTGATCATCCTGGACAGTCTGGGGATGCTGCCGCTGGTGGAGACTCCGGCAAAGGAGGAAAGGGTGAGTAGAAAAAGGATCTGAGTAGCCCAAAAATTTCAGTTTTAGTAACAATGAATGAATTCCAAAGCTTTTGTTCAAAAATTTTAAATTGTGGAAAACTTTAGGTGGTGGCAGAAAGAAGGGAGGTGGTTTCACTTCGGTTTCTTCATCATACAGGGTTAATATATTTTCATTTTTTCTGTTTGTCAAATAAATGTTCTTAGCAGACCTTGTAGTACTCTGTCTGCGTTTTCTCTGTTCTGTGTGTATCTATTTTAACCCGATAATGTCTTCATAATTCCGTCGTAATTTCATGTGACTACGATTGTTATTAGTTTAGTTGTAAAAAGATTATAATCAAAATCTATTTAGTTAGTACTTTGTTGATTGTGGATTAATTACTACAAATAGAAAGCCACCTGTACTACGGAAAGGCGTTTTAACTCAATAATTTACTTAACCGATTGGCAAATTAATGATGTATTTAATTGTTTACAGGAGCAACTCAACAATCTGATGACTACTCTCAGAGCTACTTATCCATCATTCATTCGTTGCATTATTCCCAACGAAGTGAAGACACCAGGTCAGAATATCTCAATTTACCCCAGATGGAAAATACAGTACTGACTTAATGAAACTGAAATTATATTTGCACAGGTCTTATTGACTCACATTTGGTAATGCATCAGCTAACCTGTAACGGTGTACTGGAAGGTATCCGTATTTGCAGAAAAGGTTTCCCTAACAGGATGGTCTACTCTGACTTTAAGCATCGGTAAGCGCAAATTTACATTGATTAACGAACAAAATATTGTTCCCTCTGAAATCTTTAGAGCAAAAGAGGACCTAGTATATTTACCCCTTCTTTGCAGCCCCCAACCCCTGCGTTGTTCACATTACTTTTCCAAGAATGTTTTAATTTTAAAATATGCATTCTCAAACTCTTTACATACAAAACCTTGCCTGTGCTCTGTTATTCAATTAAAGTATTTCCCTTTCATATCGAGATTTTGATACCTTATTTATAAGCAACTTTTACCTTGCGTGAGTCCCCGATTGAGAACCCTGCAAAATTGCACGAATAAAAGTACCCTTTTAATCCTCAAAACACAATTTATCGATTATGTTAGAAATTAAGTAATTAAGTTTTGAATTGCTAAAGAAAAGATGCCAAATTTTGAAAGGGAAAACCAAATTCAATATCATCATATGAGTAAAATAACAGTAAGAAGAGCAAATATTCAAGTTTAAAACTAAAAATTCTTTAAATGAAAGTTAATTAAAGGTAAATGCGTAAAATTAAACAGAAATTAATCAGTTTTGCTTACCCAACACACTTAATCTGTTCCCAAAAGGTACATTATTTTAGCTGCTGGCCCAATGACTGCCAATGAGAAAGAGAACAAAAAGATGGCTGAAGCTTGCTTTCAACACATTGGCTTGGAAGCTGATAAGTGGAGAGTTGGACACACAAAGGCATGTAAACCGTTCAATTCTGTTGTTAAAAGTCTTTTGTACAAAAAGCAAAATCTTGAGAACAGCAACATTTTTATAACAAAGCGTCCAAATCGTCTGATTTTAAATTTTTGTTTAATAAATTGGCTTTGGTTTCTTATTCAGTTACTACCACTTTAAGTGTAGCCGTCAGTTTCATGCTAGTTGCGCATCGCATTATAATTTGTAAATTATAAATCTTCTACATTTTGTATATTATTTTTAAGTATGCTTTACACTTAATTTTTACAAAATCTTCCAATTTTCTCTTTTAATATTTTTCCTGCTTCTTTTAATGCATCCAGCTTTTTTGCATGGAAAACTATATTTTTCCTACTTTGTTGAACTAAATCTTAAAATGCTCCAATACGCCAAATATTCAAATGAACCCAAAAATAATAGTTCTTAACAATCTCAAACAATAGGTATTCTTCCGAGCTGGTGTCCTCGGTCAACTTGAAGAAATTCGTGATGAGAAGATCGCCAAGATCTTGACATGGATGCAAGCCAATATTCGCCAATATCTGTCCAGAAAGAACTTCAAGAAACTGAAGGACCAACGTGTGGCCTTGCAAGTCATCCAGAGAACCCTTCGCCAGTACATGCAAAACAAGAAATGGCCGTGGTTCAATCTCATGCAAAAAGTTATACCCTTATGCGCTGGAGACAAGGAGGCTAAGGAGCTTAGAGTAAGTCATGGAAAGCATAGAATTGGTTTTTCAAAACTAGACTAGATGCTAAAATTATTTGTCTCCTAAATATAGAAACTGGAAGAGAAAACTCAAAAGATGGAAGAAGCCGTTGAAAAGACAAAACAGGCAAAGAAAGAACTGGAAGAGAAGGTGGCTAAAATTAAAGCAGAAAAAGAAGAAATTGAGAAGGAATTGGAGAACGAATCTAGCAAGAGTGGTGATCTCAGCGCCAAGCTCCAAAAGGTAAATGCACAAACCGCTGACCTCCAATCCCAACTGGAGGATCTTCAAGATCGTCTCACTTCCGAGGAGGAAGCCCGCCAACAATTGTTCCAGTCAAAGAAGAAGGTAGAACAAGAATTGCAAGGACTGCGAAAAGACCAAGAGGAACTTGAACTCAGTCTTTCTAAAGCTGAAGCCGACCGTAATACAAAAGACCACCAAATCCGAACTCTTAATGACGAAATCGCCAGGCAAGATGAACTCATTAATAAACTCAATAAGGAAAAGAAACACATGCAGGAGCTTTCTGGAAAAACTGGAGAAGATTTACAAGGAGCTGAAGACAAAGTTAATCACCTCAACAAAGTGAAAGCCAAGTTGGAACAAACACTGGATGAGCTGGAGGACTCATTGGAGAGGGAGAAAAGGTTGAAGGGAGAGCTGGACAAACAAAAGCGGAAGATTGAAGGAGATCTCAAACTTACACAGGAAGCTGTCAATGACTTGGAGAGGAACAAGAAAGAGCTTGAGCAAACCATCCACAGAAAAGACAAGGAAATTCAATCTCTTTCTTTGAAATTGGAAGATTCTCAGTCAATTGTAGCTAAACTGCAAAAGCAAATTAAAGAGCTTCAAGCACGTATTGAAGAGCTTGAGGAGGAGTTGGAAGCTGAGCGACAGGCACGAGCTAAAGCTGAAAAGCAACGTGCTGACCTTGCCCGTGAATTGGAAGAACTGAATGAAAGATTACTGGAAGCGGATGGAGCAACTGGAGCACAAATTGAACTTAACAAGAAGCGAGAAGCAGAGCTTGCCAAGTTGCGTAAAGATCTGGAAGAAGCCAACATTCAACACGAGGCTTCCCTCCAAGGAATCAGGAAGAAACAGAATGACGCCCTTGTTGAGCTCTCTGAACAAATCGATGCTCTCAGCAAGTTGAAAACTCGAGCAGAAAAGGAAAGATCTGGAATGGCAAATGAAATCAATGAAATTCGTACAGCTATGGATCATCTTTCTAACGAGAATGCCTCCCAAGATAAGCAAAACAAGCAATTGGCCGCAACACTGAACGAACTCAATTATAAATACGAGGATGCTCTTAGGACACTTCAGGAAATGGAAGCGAGCAAGAAGAAACTGTCTATTGAGAACAGTGACCTCAGCCGCCAATTGGAAGATGCTGAGACACAAATCTCTGAGCTTAACAAGCTTAAGCTTTCTCTTGCCACTCAACTTGAGGATGTTAAGCGAGTTGCAGATGAAGAGGCCAGAGAAAGGAGTAGCTTACTATCCAAATTCAGGAACGTAGAACACGATCTTGACGGAATGCGCCAGCAGCTTGATGAAGAAGCCGAAAGCAAGGCAAATCTTTCCAGGATCATGTCAAAGGCTAACGCTGAAGCTCAACTTTGGCGTGCCAAGTACGAATCCGAAGGTATTGCCCGCGCAGAAGAGCTAGAAGAGTCAAAGAGGAAGCTCCAAGCTCGCCTTACTGAAGCTGAGGAGGCTATCGAGTCACTCAACCAGAAAGTCCTTTCACTTGAAAAGAGCAAACAAAGATTGGCCACCGAGTTGGAGGATCTCCAATTGGAAGTGGAACGTTCCAAATCCCTTGCTAATTCCTTGGAGAAGAAACAGAAACATTTTGAGAAAGCAGTGGAGGAATGGAAGTCCAAAGTTGATAGTCTTTCATCTGAATTAGACAATTCCCAGAAGGAGTGCAGAAATTATTCCACCGAGCTCTTCCGGCTCAAAGCTGTTTATGAAGAAAGTCAGGAACAACTGGATACCGTTAGGAGGGAGAATAAGGCCTTGTCTGAGGAGATTAAAGACCTTATGGACCAAATTGGAGAAGGTGGAAGAGCCATCCATGAAATCGACAAAGCTAAGAGAAGGCTAGAAGCAGAGAAGGAAGAACTTCAAGCCGCTTTGGAAGAAGCTGAGTCTGCTCTGGAACAAGAAGAAAGCAAAGTTCTCCGTGGCCAACTTGAACTTTCTCAAGTTAAGCAAGAGATTGACAGAAGGATCCAAGAGAAAGAAGAGGAATTCGAAAATACCCGAAAGAATCATATTCGTACTTTGGACTCCCTTCAAGGTCGTCTTGAAGAGGAAGCCAAGGCAAAGGCTGAGGCACTTCGCATGAAGAAAAAGCTGGAGTCAGACATTAACGAACTAGAACAAGCCGTTGAATCTGCCAACAAAACAAATGCCGAAGCTCAAAAGAGCATTAAGCGTTATCAGCAACAACTTAAAGAAATCCAACAAGCTTTGGAAGAAGAGCAACGGGCACGGGACGAAACCAGAGAAGCACATGCCCAAGCGGAGAGACGAGCTAATGCTTTGGCAAATGAACTGGAGGAATCTCGAACCCTCTTGGAACAAGCTGATAGGGCTAGAAGGAGTGCAGAGCAAGAGCTCTCAGATATTAATGAGAGCATCGCTGACCTTTCCGCACAAGCCGACTCGCTTTCCTCCAACAAGAGGAAACTTGAAGCCGAACTCCAAACCTTGCATGTGAGTATTCTATCGTAATTTAATTTTATCTGCATAACCAAGATGTTTAGGTATTTTGAATAACAACACTAGTAATAGTCAAAAACTTATTATAAGCCTTGTTGATTATTTCTGTAGTCTGATCTTGAAGAGATCTTGAACGAAGCCAAGAACTCAGAAGAGAAATGCAAGCGGGCCATGGTGGATGCCGCACGATTGGCTGATGAGTTGAGAGCTGAACAAGAACATGCCCAAGTCGTAGAGAAGGACAGGAAGTCTATGGAGATTCAACTTAAGGATCTCCAAGCGCGACTTAACGAAGCCGAAGCTAATGCTTTGAAGGGAGGCAAAAAGACCATTGCCAAATTGGAAGAACGAGCTCGCCTTTTGGAACTGGAATTAGATGGTGAGCAGAGACGACATGCTGAGGCTCAGAAGAATCTCCGAAAGAGTGAGAGACGCATCAAGGAGCTCACCTTTACTGCAGAAGAAGATAGAAAGAACCATGAGAGGATGCAAGACCTTGTCGATAAACTCCAACAGAAGATTAAGAGCTACAAGAGGCAGATTGAAGAAGCGGTTAGTTTCTTGTGTTTTATAATATTTGCCTTTTGAACACGGTTCCTTTATGAATTAACGAAAATTAATTTTTGATTTTAGGAGGAAATTGCTGCACTCAATCTTGCAAAATTCCGCAAAACTCAGCAAGAATTGGAAGAAGCTGAAGGACGGTGTGACATTGCTGAGCAACAGCTTCAAAAATACAGAGCTAAAAACCGAGGAGATTCTATGGCACGAATTGGTCATTAACTAAGTTCTTTTCAGATACTTCCGATAATTAAGAAGATCAATGTCTACAACGGACAACGATCAACTGAAAATACTTTAAATATCAAAAACAATGTTATCTCTTTATTGTAATATGAATTTATTGGCTCTCAATATAAAAAATATTCGAAACATGATTTGACTATTTTATTGTTCATTTGGGTTTCATTTAGTCTCTTTCGTGTGAACGATTGACACGATTGACAAGCAAATGGCTAATGAATTGGTATACGGAAGGTTGGTCAGAATTAGCTCTCATACATTAAAATGGGTATCAGACTCGTATGTGCTAGGGTCGAAGTTGAACACTCGTTTATAAGGCCGCCGTATACATTAACCGTCCCTCTTTCTACGAACGTTTAAAAATCTGACGCCATTTTTCTAAAATCTCATAATCTTTCTAATAAAGTTTTATCCATAACCAGAATCTTACAATAAAAATACAATTTTCAAACATCCAATGATTACTAACAGTTTATTAGCAAACAAAGTCCGTATAATGGCGTTTTAGCGGACAGTAATTCTTTAAATATACAAGAAATATACAAAATGACTACTAGCAATATTTCAAAAAACTAGAAAATTATGAAAGAATGGATTTTATGAATTAGGTTGTGCATCTATCTGTCGTTGCTCCCGCCTTGCAAGTCCTAGCAGCGTGCAATCTGCTTCGAGAATGGTGAGATCGGATTCTGCTCCTAAAAACCGGGTGGATAGCTCCAAATCATGAATCATAATTCTGACTTTCTTTCCCAAAGTGTACACACTGTATTGGACATGAAATTGATACCATTAGATAAACATCAATCATTTGCTTATTATCAAGTTATTTGTTTGCTGAACTATGTACCTTCCATTTTTATGAGGACGAGGGCAAACGCAATTAAACTTTCCCCCAAAGTCAATATATAAATCGTTATCCACGACGTGGACAATCGTACCCTCTGCTATCTTCCCCTGTGGGTCGCCCATCTAAAATCAGTTTAAATATTAAATTGTGAACCTTTTTACTTAAGCTTGCAAAAAAATTACAGGACCTCTGAGAAAGCAGATAATTTATGGATAATTTACTTGAACAAAAGGAGAATTTTTAATTGCCCTTGGGAAATTCTCGTGTCCTTCTATTTTGGCCATAGCTTTAATAAATCCTCCTTTGGATGCCGCGTTCGAAGTAGAACTAGAATCACTGGAAACTGATTGTGGACCTCCCTTTGTGGAGCTGTCATCTCCGGAAACGGAAGAAAATGAACGCCCTGCTGTGTTACAAAGTCTTCGGAGGAACACTGGTCGTATGACGTTTGCAAATATTCTTTCTCCTATTAAAATAATTGAATTCATGATAAGCTATATTCATTTTTCAGATCACCTTACAAAGAGAAAGTAAACTTTCTTTCTTTCTAAAAGCGTTTCTATTGGACAAGTTAAATTTAAAGTGCATTTAGTAAATGCACTTGACTTTTTTATTTTAGCACCCGACCCCCTCCAGCGCAGCGGAATGCCTGCTGCACTTCGTAAACCATTCCAGTCATTTGCAGTGAAAGTGCCACACGTGTTTGTGCAGCCCTTCCTGTTTAGAAATTAAATTAAAATATTTTACCGATAAGTGAAGAGTGGGAAATCATGGCTGAATCCGGAAGTGATAAGACAATGCCACCAACTCTCTTGTTTCTTAATTACGTTTCTAAACTGAAGGTAACTTAATTAAAGTTTAACTTTTGTTGCAAACTAGCTTCAATTCTACTATCATATGAGCATTGATGCAGATGTAATACTCACCGCAAATAACTTCGCGGTATTACCAGTTTGACGAATGGGGAAATTTGGTTTGGTTTAGAAAGCTGAACAAAGACATTTTTCATGCATTTTGTCAGAATTTTATGCGTTTGCCTTAGAATCAAATACCTATTATGCTTTTTGTAAGTCCATTAAATTAGGTAATTGTATTTTAAAATAATTTTCAGCATTTGGAGCGTACTGGCTGGGTTAACAGCAAAGTGACAAAACCGGAAACCGTTTCTGGCCACATGTACCGAATGGCTGTGATGAGCGCTTTTTTAATTGATGACCCTACATTGGATTTAAATAAGTGTGTGAGAATGGCATTGGTTCATGACATGGGGGAGTCCATCATTGGTGACATTACCCCGCATGACGGGGTTGATGAAGATCACAAACATAAGATTGAAACCGCAGCTATTGAGAAACTGGCTGGATTAATTCCTTGTAAGAGTGCTGATGAGATTCGAGAACTGTTTCAGGTTACAAAATACTTTAAACAATTTCAATTCTTTTGCAATTAGGCATTAGAATTCATTGTTTTGATTGCAAATAGGAGTTTGAAAGTGGACAAACAAAAGAAGCAAAACTTGTCAAGGACTTGGATCGGTTCGATATGATCTTGCAAGCTTATGAATACGAAAGACAGGAAGGGAAGCCAGGGTTTCTTCAAGATTTCTTTGATTCTACAAAAGAACGGTTCATTGATTGTCATCCAAAAGTGAAGGAGATGGTACTTCAATTGTATTCAGCTAGAGAAAATAATATTCCATTTGAAGCTGTGTAAGCAAAACTGAGCAAATAAAGAAACGAAATGTTGTCATTTATGATTCTGTAAATTATCAACTTACTCTCCAACTTTAATAATCAATATTCATAACAAATTGAACCCAATCAATCTGCCATTCTTTAACAGAATGTTCTTATCGTAAGTTTTTAATCCAAAATGCAAACCAGTATTACAATATCGATTAGCATTTGACGTCAAAACTAAAGTAGAACAATAAGTTAGGTCTGATTGGAATATTCAAGCTACAATCGCTGCAAATGCGCATAATAATACAAAAATAACATCTTTATGCTTTTTTCATTAACCCTTTCATCGTCCTCTTCTGTGCCATAATTCCAGTAGTAAGAAAAATGCATGCATGCCAGAATTCCTTTCAATTCATTTATCATAAAAGGTCAATATTTTGTCAGTTATGTATTTCGTAGTTTAGTTCATATAGCACGTTCAATCCGGTCTTTCCCAGTTCCAGCTTTGTTCATTGTTTATTTCAAGTGTCTCAATTCTCAATTACTGCGTGACTTAAGCACATAGACGTTTATCGATCTAATTGAATAAAAGTTGAAGTGATACCAATGCAATGGTATCATACCATTCACAAAAATACAATACTAAAATTGGATTTTTTGGGGGGATTTTTAGGTTTTGCTCGATTCTTCCCTTTCCCGTTTCTCGACCAAAATGGGATGAATGACTTGATGAAGAAATTATTAATGTGGGGAATATATTACAACATAACCTCAAAAACACTTTTCTTTGTTTCCCTGTTTGTATTTGCCCAGTCATAAACACAGCTCTTTTGTTATGCGTTTTGATATTTATAAAGAAAGGATGGACTTTGACTTTTCTGACCGAAAGAAGGTACAGTAAACCTTTTAATATCATGCTTCTTCGTTCTTCATAGCAAAAAAGAGAACAGAGATGAGCTCATATAAAGTCAAAGCAAGTTTTCTACTTCTATTGCTATATAAAGTTTGCCTAAGAACCTACACTTTGCTTTTCATACAACTGCATAAAACTGGATTTTTCTGGATTTTATTGATCTTCTCACAGCACGTACGTCATATAAAACATAGTTGTATAATATAAATTTTTAGCCCAAATCCTTTCTTTCTTTTTGGAAAGGAAGAAGAGAAGAGGAAGGCCTAAAATGGGTCTTCATTTTTTCTTTACGAGACTTTTTTCACGAATATTTTATTCGCTTTTTTATTTAATTAAAGTTTCTCAGTCACAAAAATTTGTAACAGTATTCGCTTGTTAAATAGTCAAAACCAAATGTAACAAAAACCGACAAACGAATCTACATTCTGCATTGCAAAATCGTCAAATTGTCTGTGACATTCCATTCATCATCGTTATCATCATAAAGAACACTAATAATCAGCTCATCTTTGTTTTCAATCGCATCCGCATCATCGTTGTTAGTCACCGACTTACCCACATTTACTGGGTATTTTTATTTGTAATTTTCCATTACAAACAAAAATGGCAAAAGTAGAACTAAACTGGCTTATTAAGTCGTCCTACTACCTTACGGCTCATCAATTGTCAATATCCTCAGTACAAGATCATTAACCAACTTATTGACCAAGTAGACTGAACAACCTTCATTCAAACGGAAGCCTCAACAACATATTACAAATCGTAACGAAACAAAACTGCGTCATAGAGTCATAGGATGCCTAACATGATGTGCCGTAGCAATTTGTACATCTTATACACATTTTTAAAGGTAATGAATATATTATACTTGTAACTTTTAATGAATTTTATAAAAGTTATAGTGAACTTTTCATTCGCTGCCGCTTCATATTGTAGACAGCTTTAGCCATAAACTGGGTACAAGCAGTCTGTCATTCTAGGAAATTGTTAAATTAAAAAATAATTATGCTGCGGAGCTGTGAGTTCTGTACAGATTTCACTTTTTTAATAACTGCAATAACGACTTGTTATTGCAAATAGACAAGGCAATCGATACATTGCATTTCACATAGATTACTTTTTTGAGGTTTTGCATGTTGACGTTAATTCTAGTTTATATTGCGTCATCCAACAGTTAAAAGATAGCTTCACACAATAGGCTTGCATTGTGGATCAGACGAGAAAAGAAAAGGTTGGATTGGCTGATTCGTTCATATGAACTTAAAGTTGAAAGTTGTAATTAAAATCACCTAAAGAGGAATGGATTACTTTACAAGTTTGGAGGCAGCTTGAAAAATCAAGAATTTTAAACCGTTTCTTTCCTCATATTCAATTTTGATATACAGGATGTAGGATGTGGCTATAACGGTGGTGACCCCTCCATATATTCCTATAGATTCATGTTCACTGCCGCCGTTATAATTGCATTGCATATTGCATTTTATAAGGAAGACTCACATTAAACAAAATTAAAAGAATTGTTCATATATCTTAGCCAAGTTAGGCTTAAAATCTTAGAAAAAGCTCACCGAATGTATCTTTTTTCATTTCGCTGCAACTTGAAACGCTATTTTAGATAGACTACGATAGTTAAGTATATAACCTATGGTATTTTACAAGCCTCAACAATCTAGCCAAACTAATTGAGAGAATTTTACAATGCATGCTGTACATTTTTTCTATAAGGAAAAAACAGCCCAGACGAGACAAAACCTATGCAAAAAAATATTTTATATTCTGTTTTTACATAGGATTTGATCATAATGACTTTATATAGCTTTTTAATACTGATTTTCTGTACATTTTTATCACACATTTAAGCTCTTATAAATGTGTGCCAAAAATTAAAAGCGAGGTGGTTACATCATATAGACTAGTCTGCTATAGGATAACCAAGAAAGTTCCTTGTGATAATAGTCTTCAGCTTTAAAGTTATAGTCCGTCACACAGAGTCACATAGCCATAATATTCACATTTTATAAGTGAAGAAATTTGAACGGATTTTACCATCTGTGAAAGCTTTCATAACTTCAACTGCACATTTCTTCGTAGAAAAAGCTGCTCTTCACACGTCTCACACGACTCCCCACCACCACCCAACCAAAAAGGTGGACCATTCACTCATTTAAGCCTTAATTAACAAATTATAATTAAATTTAGCAGGAAAATGGTGGCGAGAAGAGGACGTGTAGTTTTAAGTTTTAAAAGAACTTCTAAAAATAAGACAAAGTGAAAAGGTGTAAGTTTTTTTTGCAAACCATTCAAAAAATGAGAAATTTTAGTCATAAATTGATCTCTTGTATCGTACCCAGTGTAAAGGAAATGAATTTTATCAGTAATTGATCATTTAAATGGTAAGATATAACTTAAATACTTTCATATAATTTTTATAGTACATCAGCTGATCATAATTCGTTAACGACTTGTCAACTTAATTATGCATTTAATGACAGGGAACACTTTTTAATTACGAGTTAATTAGGTAAACTATAATTGACATAACCATTCTAAATAAATTGTTGGGCTAACAGGCTTTCTGCATTCGTTTTAATAAATTTAGTCATGAATTCTGCATTAATTTAATCATTTCTTAAAAATGGAAGTCATTGAATCTTGATTCTGTAATTGTGCGTGTTTTGATTTTCAACATCCATCATATTTCACTGACCTTTTCTCTATGATAAGTCCAAAAGTAAAGATGTCATGTCACAGGTGTCAACGTAAGACTCGATAATTATTCTCTTTGCCTCTATGAAGTTAACTTTTCTACTACAAACTGTTACAAAAAGTGAATGGTTTAAATAATTTCTTTTGATCTTTGACCTTATAATTCAATGCGATAAGAAGGTGAACTGAAGATATGAAGTAAAATATCTTTTGGATATCTTATAGGCGGTACAGATGTGGACAGCATCATCTGTCCTAATCTTAACATTTTAATGTTCAGCCTTAATTATGGACCAAATTCCGCAATGAGAAAAGTTAATAAGCAGAAAGTAATAAAAGTGTAGAGCATGATTATGTAAGGCAGCCATCTTCCAAAAAATTAACACTTGTTCAATGCATTTACCTCTGTTCACAATCAAAATCATAGCCACGCAGGTGTAGCTAGTCAGTTTAATGCGGTTTTTTGTAATTGCATGCCAACGAATAATACCAGTTAAAATCAAGAGAAAACTTTCAATTAATTTATCTTCGTTTTCCAACAGATCATCCATAATTGACCAAGCTCTGGTCCGCAATGAGTCAGCACCCCAACAAACATGGAAGGGTAGGCAGTATAGAGAACGGAAATAGTGACAATCAATCTGTGAGAATTTATAATGAATATGATGATAATGAGAATGGACCCTTTTCTAATACCTCAACCTCTACAAGAAGTACCAGAACAGCAGCTTTTACTCAAGATAATTGTGCTCAGTGTAAACTAGAAAGAACTAACAACAGTTTAAATAGCGGTTCAGAAGTGGTAAGAACTAAGAACAACATTTTTGGCAACTACTTGCAAAGCTATAAAGTTCACGCCCTTCGTACAATTGGTCAAGTTGGCCAAGATATTGCTAGTGAGTCAAAAGCGCTAGAAAGTTTAAAAAGTTTGCAGTCAACGGCAACTAGGCCTTCCGTGCATTCCCGACCAAACCTTCATTCTAGCGAAAGTAGTAGTAAAACGAATAAAAAGCCCTTCTTTTATTTCGTGGGGATGGAGCACTTAGTTGCTGGAGTGTCTGGAGGAGTTGCGTCCACTTTAATACTACATCCTTTGGATTTAGTAAAGATTCGTTTTGCTGTAAGCGATGGTCTCAGCTCTCGTCCTCAATATAACGGACTGTTTCATGCGTTTAAGTCGATATTGAAAGATGAAGGAGTCCGTGGTTTGTACAGGTAAATTTTGCGAAAACATTAACATTTGAAGCAGTGTTGTGCTTACACGATTTGTAATTTACAATTGATGTCATTAATATTACAGAGGGGTCACTCCAAATGTGTGGGGCGCAGGGAGTGCTTGGGGCCTTTACTTTCTCTTCTACAATTCTCTAAAAACAAAATGGCAAGGTGGTGACACTCGAAAAGACCTTGGTCCAATGGGCCACATGATAATTGCAGCGGAGGCAGGAGTGTTAACCTTGGTTGTCACAAATCCCTTGTGGGTTGTCAAGACCAGGCTTTGCCTTCAATATGGTTCGGTAGCTGCACCAGTTACAACGTCTGGTTCGCCACAATTAGTTGGTAGGTAGCTCGCAAAGTCGTAAGCGTTAATTTTTTGTTGACTTCCTTGTTCGTGTGAATACAAAATATTTTTGGTGGAGTCAAGAAAAGGAGTTGTGGTGCAGTATGAAACCTAATTCATTGTAGGAACTGGCGCTACTACGACCACCAATCCTGGCAGTATTTATTACCGAGGGATGGCTGATGCCTTGGTAAAGGTGTATAAAATGGAAGGAATTCGAGGATTGTATCGTGGATTTATCCCAGGAATGTTTGGAGTCTCCCATGGTGCTATCCAGTTCATGGTTTATGAGGAAATGAAGACTGCTTATAATAAATACCGAACAAGAACTATTGATTCAAAGCTTGTAAGAAATTTGCACATTATTTTGGCATGTTTTATTTTTACTTTTCCTGATTTGATTGAATTTTAAATGTATAATTATTTTTGTTTTGCTTTCTATAGGAAGCCTACGAATATTTATCTTTTGCTGCAATTTCCAAACTGATAGCAGCCGGAAGTACTTATCCTTACCAAGTTGTTCGGGCAAGATTGCAAGACCAGCATCGGGTTTACGATGGCGTGATGGACGTGATGCGACAAACGTGGAGGTATGAAGGAATTAGAGGTTTTTATAAGGGGCTGACTCCCTATCTCTTTCATGTTACACCCAACATATGCCTTGTTTTCCTAATTTACGAGAAATTCACGAATAACCCTAGAAGCTGATAATAAAAGTATTTAGGCACTTTTACCTTTTCATTTTATCTTGGAGTAGAAAAAAGGAGGATCTTAAAAATAAAATGCAACGGAAAGAAATTGAAAAAATAAGTATAGTAGGAAGAGGTAATCTGTTATTTAATAGTTTGTTCCCGATCGTTAAAGGGCTAAAAACTTGTTAAATATTTTAAGTATCCGTAAAAGTTGTATTGTCTGCATTGAAAGAGTGATTTGTATAAAGTTATAAGTGGTTGTTAGTTATTTATCTGTTTCTAGTTAACTAATGCTTTCTTAAATCTAGTTTACTTTGTACGTGTAAAAGTAGACTGTAGATTTTGAAGTTTTATCAATGCAAACAATAAAGTTATTTTGCAACTCGTAGGTGTGTTTAGGATAAAATATAGATTAGGTTTGGACATATGAATGATAGAGGTATTTAGGTAGGCAGTTGAATCCACAATAAGCCAAAATGACACAATAAAATAAATGCAGAGACAGGAAATGAAAGGGAATTTCATATCAAGTTTATAAACTGAATCGTTTCTACTGAATATGGATTTTAAGATACTTAAATTAGCCCTTAAACATATAAAACCGTTACATTATTCGTTGGTCTAAAGGTGTTAAATTGTTAGTGTGTAATTAATCGCTGTTACTATTGTTTATACCGTTATGTAATTTGTGGTGTAAATACCTGATTTTTTGTAAAAATTTCTGGCTGGTCTAGATATTTTCAGATGATGAAATAAGATGGTGATCAGTATACTATTTAATCACCTACAACATGATGATATGGCATCAATATTTATACTAAAGTTAAATTGAATTGATATTTGCATAAGTGAATTTGATATCTGACGAAATGAAAAACTAATAATGATTCATTATATTTTCTATCTTCTTCTTATACCAATGTTTTGTAATATTGAACTGAACTTACTTTTTAAATTGAAAATTCCTAAGCGTATTCGAACTACACACGTCCGTATTTAAAAATGTTAAGTAATAATGAACGTGATCGGTTTTAACTTTTAGTTTGCTTTGCGATTTGAATAAAACGTATGCAAATTTTTTGTCGTGATCGTTTCATACCTTTTCACCGCGCTGCTGCTAAAATGCTATTTTTATTAAGCATATAAAACATTTAGATTCAGAGCACTTCTTAATATTTCTTTACTCTTTCTTCAAAAAAAAACTTTTTTAAACCAACAGAAAAAATAATTCTTTTTGGCATTTTTTGGTTGGACTTGTTTTAATATAGAAACGAAAGGGTTAAAGGATTTTACAAGGGACTGATTCCAAGTTTGACACGTGTTGTACCTGCAACGGCAATCACATTCGTGACTTATGAAAAGGTGTCCGCATATCTCCAGCAAAGATTGAAAGAGTCTGAGGAAGCTGATAGTAATAATAGCAAAGCAGAATAAAATGGATCCACAACAAGCAGAAGTCTTCAAAAATAATTTCAAAAATACCATTTAATTCACGACACAAAGAAAGATATACTTCAAAATAGTCATTTTATTATATTTTCAAAGATTTTTCTTGCTCATTCTTAAAGATTTTAAATTACGATTTACTTTTGGCAGCAGCCAAACGCTTAGTCATGCAACAGATACAAACTTATTAGCATTTATAATGATGCATTTTTGAAGCAATAATGTTGATTGTTATTAAAAGATTGTGATAATTTAGTTTTTTTGACTCAATAAAAATTGAAATCAGACAAGTCTTGTTCCTTATTTTTTTCTGTAGTTTTAACAAAATGCATAATAAGCTTTAACACTCCCGAGTTAGCAAAATTGTACCTAGTACCTTACTAGTAATAGATACATTGTGCAAATATGCGTATGACACTAATCTACTCTGTACGAATTTTCTCACGGCATATTGATGAAATGTCTGCTAGTAATTCGATCTCACCCTTATTTAATGTAACTATAATTGTGATGTTAACCCTCGATTCAATAATTTCCTATCATCTTGCAGTTATCTGTTTTGATTGACAAGTTCTCTACAATATAGTGAAAATAAGTAGATGAAATAAGAGAATAAAGCCATTTAAATGATAAAGTTTTCAACTGATTTTAACTTGAGTTTGGTACTCGCTGGTAAGGTGCTGGAAGTAGGGTAAGGCAAGAAATATTTTTTCCCATTGTCATTGTCACAAAACATACAGCTTAAATTCCATCCTTTTAAATGCACAGTTTATTCAGATACTCCATGGAATTGTTATCAATTGACAGATGTTGATGAGAAATGATCCTTCACATTCATCTCGCATTATGAAACGTTGACATATTCGTTTTGATATGGTGAGATGAGACAATACTGATAATTATCTAATAAGATAACTCATAGATTGGTATGCAAGACCTCTGGTTTGCTAACCAAGCCAAAATTCATGCACGATTTTTGTTGGAAATTAACTAGTGGAAAGTAAATTGAGTAAATTGGACATGCAGAGCTTTTAAAATTAATAACCTACAATTATAAAGTTCCTGAAAACTGCTAAAATGGAGTTAAAATTAAGGCACGTTCTCTTCTCCATTTTACTTTTCCTTTGTCCATTTAAAGTACTTTCTAACGAATTTGGAGATTACAATGTTGGAGTGGGCATTGCAGATATTACCGGACCAGTAGCTGGCATAAATATGGTTGGTCGGTTTAATTTCCTTTTAAATTCACCATAATGAAGCACAATTATAAACTTTCAAATATAATTAATTTCGGACATGTGTTCAAATGTATAGATGGGCTACGCTAACCTTGAGCAGTCTGCTAAAGGTTTGCACACTAGATTATTTTCTAGAGCTTTCATTTTCCAATCCAAAACTGTGGACGACTCGGACACAACCACAGAAAACCCTTCGCCCCCTCCTGAACCACAACCACTGGTCGTCTTTGTCTCGGCGGATCTTGCAATGGTGGATCAAGCCACTAAATTTAAAGTGAGTCCAGGTCCAGAATCAAATTAAATTAATTGAGATCATCCGACTTCTTTCCCACTTACAACGCAACGCAAATTATCCCATACTTCCGTGTAAATGGAACAACATCTCTCCTCCCATTACACGTGTCCACCTCCTCAAAAATAATTTTTAATATTATTGAGCAATTAGTTAAAATTACCCTAATTTTCTTAAAGGTTGTTGAAAAATTAAAAGAAAAATACCCGGATGGTCCATTTACGGAGAAGAACGTCCTCCTCAGCGGGACGCATACTCACAGCGGTCCGGGAGCGTACCTCCAGTACGTTTTGTATTCCGTCACAAGTTTAGGTTTTAATCAGAAGAGCTTCAACACAATAGTTGAGGGAATGGTTGAAAGTATAGAGAAAGCGTATGCACACCTCCAACCAGGACGGCTCTACTTGAACAGGGGAAAAGTGGACGGAGCTAGCAAAAACCGTAGCCCTTCTTCTTACGATGCTAATCCCGAAGAAGAAAAAAATCAGTAAGTGGCAGTGGCAGGAAGGAACAAAGCAATTCCTAAATGAGTTTGGCCTTGAAATTAAATTAACTATTTTCGAAAATTGTTAGCAATGTTTTATCATACTAATGACAACCAACGATAATTAAGGTACCCAGATGGAAACGTTGACAAAGACATGGTCCTCCTCCGAATTGACGACGCATTTGGAAAACCCCTTGGTTCAATCAATTGGTTTGCGGTTCACCCAACATCCATGAATAATACTAACAGACTCGTCTCTGGAGACAACAAAGGCTATGCCAGTATGCTCTTTGAGTACGAAATAAATGAAGGAGTAAGTCCTGGAAAAGGTGATTTTGTCGCTGCGTTCGCTTCCTCCAATTTGGGTGATGTATCCCCAAACACAAAAGGAGCAAAATGCATTGATACTGGAGACGATTGCGATTATGAGACGAGGTAGGTGAAGTTTAGTTGCTGCTTAATTATTAATTAATGTTAAATTAATTAAATTTCATTATTCTTTCCATATAAATGTACCATGTATTAAATAAGCAAACTATAAAAACCATAGTCTTTCTTGTATGGGTAAGTGTAATGAAAAAGTCATTTTTGAATCATTTCTGTAAGTAACAATTTAAAAGATGGATGCATGCATGCAAATTGCACCTACACCGTTATAAAACTTTCAAAAAATACCGTAATTGTTGACAATAACTCCATAGAATGGACGAATTATAATTTTAAGTAAATGTGTTAATTTTTTTAATATGACATGTTAATATTGCTTCTTTTCTTATTTTTATATTTAAGCGTGTGCCCTTCGGATACTAACTTCACGAAATATTGTATTGCCCAAGGCCCCGGGGTGGATATGACGGATAGCACTAGACTGATTGGATTGAAACAGTTTGAAGTAGCGCTAGAACTCTTTTGGAATAGAACTGGTGAAATGATGGAGATCACAGGGTCAACTGGATTCATTCATCAATATGTGGAAATGCCAAATTTTACAGTAAAATGACTTTATTGTTTTTGTATACGGAAAGTAACTGAAAATAGGCGAGTTTTTTAAAGCTGACATTTATGTTTTAGTTTGAAGAAGAAGAAAATCGTGATAAAAAGGTTTGTAAGGCAGCACTCGGCTTTAGTTTTGCCGCAGGAACAACGGATGGTCCAGGAATGTTTAACTTTGTGCAGGGTGATTCCAAGCCAGAACATCCATTTTGGGATAAAGTCAAAAGATTTTTGAAGAATCCTTCAAGAGAGCTAGTGGAGTGTCAGGCTCCAAAACCAATCCTGCTTGCAGTGGGAGAATTCACGAAGCCTTACGCATGGGCTCCAAGCATTGTGGAAACCCAAGTGCTCCAGGTAGGAAACCTATTCATTCTTGGATTCCCGGGGGAGCTCACTACAATGGCTGGGAGAAGGCTGAGAAAGAAAGTTGAAGGGGTTTTGCCGCCTGAGGATGAAGATTCAAAGCTAACGCTTTCTTCTCCTCCACTAGTTGTTATTGCTGGTCTGAGTAATGTTTACTCACATTACATAACAACATTTGAAGAATATCAGAAACAGAGGTATGAAGCGGCTTCCACTTTGTATGGACCGCATACTCTGGCCGCTTACTTGGAACAGTATGCCAAGCTCACAAAAAATTTAATTGAAAAGGTAAGTCATCATTATACTAGCTTTACTCGTATATAAATATTTTGTTCGATAAATGTATTTTATAATAGTAACTTGCATTTTTAGACAGATGTTGAAGCAGGACCAAGACCAGAGGACTTGTTGGACAAGCAGTGGACTTTAGTACCCCAGCTTGGCCAAGACACAGCTCCAATCACAAAAGGATTTGGAAACGTATTATTGGAAGTTCCCGTAGAAGTTGAAAGAAACTCAACAGTTACCGTTAGATTTGTTGGAGGTCACCCAAGTCACAGTACGATGAGGGGAGGAACTTTCTTCGTTGTTGAGAAGGATGTCGACGGGAATCGTTGGAAGGTTGTGGCTACTGATGCTGACTGGAGCACAAAGTAAGTGTGATGAATAATGAATGAAGCGTATTTATAAAGATGAATTCAATTATGCTTTACTAGAAAATTATTTCATATTTATTTCAAGGTTCCACTGGACCAAACCTAAGCTCCTTAGCACAGAAAGCCTTATAGAAATTTCTTGGGATGTTCCAACAGATGCTGAAGCTGGTTACTACAGAATCAGACATTTTGGATATTACAAGCCTTCTCAAAATGGTCTATTGAAAGGATACCAGGGACAGTCTGCTGTTTTTAGAGTAAAATTTTTGTGAAATAATAAAAGCATAAAAATTGTCATGTTCTTCTGAACATTTTTAAACAAGACTTATCTTGTCATGTAATTTTGCTCTTTTCCTGTAGATAAACGGTGATGGAATTGAAGACAAATTACATCCAGAATGGAATCCTGACAGGAAACCTCCAAATCCAAACAAGCCGTTGACAATCTTCACCTCCAAGGACTTTTGGCACGCGCTGACCTCTGTCATTCACAAAATAAAGAATAAATAATTTTCTAGTATTGTTGCATAATATTCTAAAATCAAGCTTTAGATTATTTATTAGTAAAGTATTTACAAAAAAATGTTTGAAAATACAAATCAAACTTAATAAATGACAAGGTCTCACCTTGCCCCGTTTTAAGGAAATAACTTTCTCCCAAGGAAGTTGTGGAAAGTACATTTTCTTGTTTACCTTTTTAGTATTTATACTAATCCTGATTGATGCGAGTAAAAATGGAATGCCAATGTCAAGTTCATCAAAACAAAAACCTACCTAGGTATATGAGACAACATCAAAATCAAAGGATAATAATGTTGCTGAGTCAGTCAACAACTTTGTTGTACAACGGCTTCGTTTTCTTATATCACAGCGTGTTCTTTGTCTATGTTCTCATCTTCTCTTTGTCATACATTTCATCTTCTATCAAAGACAGCCGTAGCAATTTGTCTATGTTTTTATTTGACGCATCGTATTCCATTATTTTATTCAAAAATGTTTTAATATCTTTCTATTTCTCTTAAAATGTGTGACATAAAATCAATAAAAATGGAGATATTCTACAAGACACACATTTTAGTTTATTGTCTGTCTATATTTCATATTCCAAAATGTGATATAAGGAGGAAAAGAACACGCATATAGTGCTTTTTATTTATTACCCGTCATCATCATATCATCTGCATTATCATCATCATTATCATGTCTAACATAGAAACGAATCCTGCTTACATTTTTTGGTAGAGCACGCACTTACCTGATTGAATACTGGAACGATATTGAATCGAATGATCATTTTTCTCTTTTCCTTTCCTTTTTCTCTCTAAAATTTATTGTTCGTTTCAATAATCAGCAAAATCCATTTGCAAATCACATGTCTGATGCTGCTGTGTTTTCTTTTGGTGTTCAATTTTATCCTACTCCACCCAACAATACCTTTCTCCGTCTCATTCCCATTTTGTGTACCTCCTGTCGTGTACGGGGAAATGATTGCGAATTTTTATAAGGGGGCTCAATGTCTTCTAGCCATGACATGAAACCTTTTTTCTATTTCCACTTTAAATCCGCTCGTTTTTAAACACATTGAAATTTTCAATGAATTCAATGAAGTTTACAATTATTATTATTCCAGGGAAAGCTAATCGGATGTGAGAATTAGAATTAATCTGGTGAAAGTAGATTCATAAATTAACCCCTTTTTCTAATAACATCGCTATTTATGAAGTCGAAACAGGAATAAACTGTTAAAGTGTTTTAGCTTTTAAACAATATTTTATGCAAAAGATTTAAATTCTGCAAAAGTAGTACTTTTGATTTTTTACTTCCTTTGATACTGCCAAACTCCAAAGAAATGTATAAAAATAAAGGTCGTCTTGTCAAACATTGAAAACTATTTTTTGAAAAAGGTAAAATGAAAATCAATCCACTTTCTTGACTTGGAAAGGACTTTCTCTGGAAAACGCATGTGGACCTGTCTATTTTACAAATTTGTATTGTAAAAGTTGACGCAATTTTGCGAACCCTCCTACTCTATTTATGTTTGAATAACCACAGCGAAAATTTGTGGGGCTGAAATTTTTATGCTTTTTACTAATGCAATGTCCTTATTTTACAATTCTGTCTGAACCAGTGAAAGTTTGACAAAATTACATTCTGAGAATTCTTTGACTTCTTTTGTAAAAAGAAAAGCATTTTGGTAGGAAAGAAAATGCCCCTTAAAAAGAAGGAGATTGCTTTGCTTGCTGTGGCGTGTCATAGATTAGGTATACAGATTAGATAATATAAATGGTTTTCTTTTTATGCAATTCTTTGACATTTGAAAAGAGTGATCTCCAAACATGTTTTTAGTTTTCACATGGCTTGACGCAAATTTATGATGGGATGATGATGCAATTCACTCTGCATAAATAAATCTTTAAATTTATTGTGAAATAGGAAGAACGGAAGGAAAAAATGGACGAACAGGGATCAAAATCGCAGTTGAATTCGCATCCAACAAAAATCATCTCGATTTGTATGAATTTTCCCTGAAAGATCAAATTTTTGCATGACTTTTGAAAATTGGAAATGGGGAAAGGTGAAATTACGTATGGAAATGGCCTTGAAGCTTTTGAAACTCTTGAATGATATTTTTAAATCTCTAAATTTGGTTTATCTCTAAGTTTATGTTTGATCTTTTCTCGGGTAATTCCGATAGTTTTTTATTTTTCCTTATAAACCAAGGCCACGTGCCCATAATAGTATAAAAACACTTTGTTTATTTTAGGAATAAATTTGCCAATTCTTTTTTATGCTCATTAAAAACTGGACATGGATTTTCCGGGAAATTTTAATCTTCTTTTTCTCTCTTACTCTTTCTCCTCGTCCAATAACTTAAAGTGAGTTGTAATTGAGCTAAAGCAAACATTTTGTTTTTTCTTTAATGCTTTATAAATAAAACCTACATTCCTATTGCAAATTAAAGGGAAAAAGCAAGGACATACGGATTAAAAAGTTATCCCTGCTCAATTCTGTCACTCTTTTGTCCTTCTCCTTATTATGCCCCATTTATGTAATACGGTGTCAAACAGCAATGAAACTCTCGTGATGCTTACAACAGATTTATATGAACAAGATAGTTTATTATTGAATATCACTCCTAGAAATAAATACTGCGATCTTGTTTGTTTACAAGTTAGGAAAAGTTCTGTAATTCTTTATTTTTCACCCTTTGCAGTAATTTTCAGGCCCTGAATGACAAATGACAAGGTCAAAGCTTTAATGGAAGATTTTAAACAAGTTTAACAATTTTAAGTGATTTTTGTCTTTTGAACAAATCGGTATCTAGACTTCCGGACTTGCCCATTTGTTTTTAGTAATCAGTTTAAAACCTCTCGTAAAGCAAAAACAGAGAAAACAAATTATAGAAAGAAAAAGAAGCTGAAAAGACAAGAGAAAGACAGTTAAAGAATGGCAGTGATTACAGTTTTACCAAGGTTGAATTCCAAGCAAATGAAATGATTTCTCTTTGCAACTGCCTTCTTTCCTTTGTTAGGCTACAAAACGGAGAAAGAAAATCTGTTGCGTTGTAAGTTGAAAACTTAAATAAAACTGCCGAACGATTATTTTGCAACAGTTGCAGTATACCTATAAAGATGACCCTTGGGAATCCAAAGAAAAATAAGAGCTCTCTTTCTGAACTGTCATCAATCAAGGATTTAGTATCTCATTTGGGTAAAAAAGGGATGAAAGCAGGTAAAGAAAACACGGTGAAAATCAGGCATTTCTATTACCCAATATTAAAAACAACGTCGTATGCACCTACTGCACCAAAATGAAAGACAAAGTAAAAATAAGTAAGGAAAAGAGTAAAAGGTAAATAAACGAGGAATGTGTGCCAGTACTAGGTTTTCATTATGGTTAGGTTTTTAGAACTTTGTATCAGCATCTCCACAAAAGTTTTTTACTTCCGCTTCCTGCAAAGAGAAATGCAGAACGTTGTAAACAACGTGCTCGTTTCACAATAAATAACTCACTGGGATACCGTCTATTTAGAAAAGACACACCAACTCCACCTCCACCCATTTTTATGTAAGTTCCTTCCCCTCTCGTCCATTTTTTAAAGTTTATTCGGGGAAGCTAGTGGTCAAGAGAGCGAGAAAGATAAAAGTAAAGCCCTTTTAATTTGAAGCTATTTTGTAGTTTTTTGTTCAGGAGAAGGATGTTTTTGTAGGATTTAACTTTGTCTGAAGTTGTGAAAAGAAGAAAGTTTGCCAGTGCAAAAACAAGCAAAAGAATTAGACAGATATATCTGCTCCATTGCTTTGTGTTTTCCCAACCACTATCTTGGTTTTTGTATTGCTAAAATAATGATATGATGCTGGTATTTGTAGAGAAAATGATTTGAAAGTCTACTGCTGGTAGTTTCTCTATTTCTACTACAATACTTTATCATCATCATTGAATGGGTTGACAGAAAGTTCCTGAGAAGAACATGTGCCAAAGGAGGGAGAAAAGTAGGAAAATGAGCAATGTATGATAACCAACATGCGAAGGAGAAAGTAAGGAAGAATTATTATGTGCGTCTGAATTGAGGGTAAATCTCTATTTATGACAGTGTCTGCAAAAGATAGCAACAGCAAAACAAAGTTCTCTTCTGTATTTACTATGTACAACTTTAAAATTGTGTCATTTTTCACTCTCTCCCAAAATACGTGTCACACTGTCATATAAACATGTTATCTTACTTCCTTCATCGTTTCTTGAACATATTTTTATGTCTTAGTTTGCCCCATGAGACAAAATATTGCATCATCCATCTTGTTCCTTCCTCGTTTCGTTTCCCCGATCACATGTATATTCAATTTCGGCATAACAGCAACAATGTAATAGTCAAGTATTTGACATGTTGTTCATCCAACGAACAAAAACCAATCATATTCAATGTCGTCACATTAGAAGGTCTTGTCCTCCCACTTCAAAAAATCGCATGAACTTATTTTCATACTTTCCTTTTCACCAATTTATCATCATCATCGGCAATTCACATTATTTCATATTCCTGACCAAGGTCAACATTTGCCTCCTTTTCTTTGATTCAGTATTTCCAGATGGCAAACAAACAGTTAGATTGACAGATTAATCCAATTTATTAAATCATTGAGATGAGAATAAAAGGTGTCCTATGGTTTGCATGGAGCGTTTCGTAATTTGTAAAATATCATCATTACTTCTTTCTGCTAAAAGTACAATAAAATTTTCCTCATAAGTTGTCCACAGGGAGAGAAAATGTAGTGATTGCATTGCCAATGTCACAAAAAGAGGAGGGAATAGGTTGAAATCAATGCATTAAATTTAATAGGACCAGGGGGCATAAGTCGGTAAAGTGGGTAGATTTGTTTTTGTACATTTTAGCTGAATATCAATTCATTGTTTTTGGATTTTGCGTTGGAGGGTAACGGAAGGAGTAATATTGTGATTCAAATTAGCAAAAGAGGGAAAGCAGAGAAAGCTGAAAAAGCACCAATAAATGTGCACCGCCTGGTTTGTTATTACCGATATAATGACGTTGTGTTGACGGAGGTTGTTGATGCTGATGATGTGACCAATTTTTTTTCTTTGATTGGTTTCTTCTAAGGAAAAGAAACAAACCAAAAGAAAGAAATTAGAATTTTCAGATAACTTTGTTTTTCTTTAGATAAAAGGTAAAAATAGGCAGGAATATGATTTTTAAGAAATTGTTTTGGATTCTGTTTTAAATGCAGAAAAGGAACGGAAAGGGTTATTTAAATTTTGTGAGGAAGAAAAGAAATTTATTTTTAATTTCACCAATTCATTAAAAACTTTCTTCTACTAACAAAACTGGAAAAGTTGAATATCGTTGCAATTGTGTACATTTTTTGCACCTTCTTTTTTGTAAAATAAACATGAAAATTGTAAGAAAAATACATGTTTTTGCTGAAGGTCAATGCGTCCTCAAATGTCATTGTCTTTTTGTTTTCGTTGTTCATAACCTGTTTAACATTCCTCACAGGTGTATGGTTCATGGAGAACTAATATATTTTTGGAAATAATTGGAAAGGTATTTCCTCTCCAAATTGAAACATATTGAGATACGAACTCTATTCCATTAGCAAGATTGACCAATTTCATGAAAGGAATGAACGCAAATGAAAAACAAAAGCTACCTACACCACGTAAGTAAGAGCTGCATTAACCTTTCCCATCTCCAATTGTTTCCATCATCCTGATCCGCCAACATTCATATAAATTCCTGTGAATTAATTAAAGTTTTAAATGCAGAGATGAGGAGAAAGACAAAGGAAGAACGGATAATACAATGGCAATGGTATTGGAATGACAGGATTGTCGAAGGAGGAAAGAAGGTAAAGTATGAAATGCTCAATCACTTATATTTATATGATTACGTTTACATTACATTATACAACAATAGTATCATACGGTACAATTAATGATAAAAATTATCAAAAGAAAATGGTAATAGATGACATTTTGCTTCTGATGTCTTCAATCTTTTTTTGACTGAATTCCAAGGTTGAATTCAAATGGCCATTTCCCCAACGAACAGAAATGAGTGACTTGTGATACGTTCTCTTTTCATACTCAATTATAATCCAACAATGACCAACGTTCCACTTGTACTTTCCACCTTCGTCTAAACCCAAGTTTTTGATGAAAGCAACATCATTCTCGCAGCCACCAGCCCTGAATTTGAAAATGTTGCAGCCATCTATTAGAGTTGATTCAAGAAATGGAGGCCTACCACCAGCACCATACGTAACCAGATTAGTTCCCTGCTCCTCTTCTAAAAATGCATTCTTCCATTCCACTTCATCTTTTTTAATTTTAACGGTCCTTTCTATCATTCCAGCAGCTTTCAAATCCACAAGATACTTTGCGGATGGGTCCCTTCATAGATTGTGATTAAAACAGTTAAACAAAACAACAGAAAGAAAGAAAGTCTGTATATTTATATACCGCACTTACCAATAACGTTTTGGAGGGGCAACTCTTTCATTGTTAAATAGTTTGCCATAGTCAGGCACTTGCATTAGTAGGAAAACAATAATGACCAAAAGAAAACTCCAGCCACAAGAAAGAATTCGCAACATCCGTCCACCATTCTTATGGGGTAGTTTCTTTTCTTGTTTCTTCCAAGACACTTCCCGATCCTCCTTATGCTTTTCATCATCAGATGACCTTGAGGACAGATATGAGCAACATATGAGATCCAATATTATAGGATTGTCAAGTTTAGCTACGAACTAACTTACCAATTTGTATAAAATTGATCTTCACTTTGAAGTAAGAGAGTTTTATCTGATTTATCTCTTTTATGAAATAATCCTGTCAGCGTTCCCTTCGACCCACACAGTGTCACTTTTCCAAATAAACGTTTTTTCTCGTCATCTACTGTGACACGAGAATTGGGCTCATCCCACCACCAGTAGAATACAAATACAGGCCAAACTATGCAACAAGCATAGAATAAAACATTCGCGGACCAATCGTCAATCATTTTTACATCCATGATGCTTAGGTATGCAAAAAGTTGCATGGGAAATATTAAATTATTGGGCCCGTTTGAGTTGGGTGAATTAGAATGAGACTATGAATAATGGACACATGTAAAAGGTTATTATTTTAGTTTGATTGCATTATTTAATTGTTGCCATATTACATAATACATATTATACAAGGACAAAGAAATTCGTTTTTAATTTAACCAATCCACTTTTAAAACGAAAATGCCCTTACCAGCGGCTAATCTTTTAAATTATACCTATATTATACTTATGTAATGACAGTTAGGTTTTAAAATCCGTGTACAGTTAAATGCTCTCTTCCCCATTCTATCGTTATAGTTGTATCATGATAATCTCCTTTCTCGTAATCAATAGTAACCCAACATTGGTAAATGTTAGTCTTAAATTTTCCACCCTTTTCTAATTTCAGTCTTGAGATGTAAGCAGTAACATAGTTAGGACATCCTCCAGCATTGATCTTGAACTTATTCTGACCTTGCCGGAAATGACTGGTTCTATACGGAGGAGCATCATACTTGATCCCGGCATCTCCCTCGTGTTTCCATTTCATCCACATTCCAGTTCTCCAGAAAGGCATTGCGAATAATATCTTACGAGCAATCCTTCTCAAGTGTAACTCTCCTTTTGGAAAGTGAAATATTGATTCCGGGCAAGTCAAATACGCTGAATCTAATGATACCATTCGTTTTTTGTTCAGAGCAAATTTTAAATATTCATTACATAATAAATACATCAGCCTTTAGCAAAGCCTTTTAAAAACGTAATCCAAAAATCCAATAATTTGGGCAAGAAATGTAAATTCCATCGTAAATTAAACTACAAAACATATTTTTACCCCGAAAAAACATAGTACGACAATAACACGTTACTTCATCAATTTTCTTTCACATAAAAGGGCAAGGTTTAATAGGTAGGTTGCGTAATAACTACGTCAGATTTGCTCCGAACAAAAAATGAAATGTACCATTCGATTCACCGTGTTTGGCTTGCCCAGAAGCAATATTTCACTTCCCAAAAGGAGAGTTACACCTGGGAAGGTTTGCTTGTTAGCATTCAAATCGCGAAACTCAGCGACTGGTTCCCCTTTTTTCCACGGCAAAAGGAATCGTTCGCTGGTCGACCAAATGTAGCCAAATTGTGCTCGTGATATAAGGGAAATCATAATGATTGCCACGATAAAACCGCAAATTGTAAAAAACAGATTGTGCACCTTTTTAGCATCCCATTTCCACTTTAGTTTACCTTTCATTCCTGATATTATCGTATTACCATTTCTAGAGGAGAAAAATCACAGCAAAAATATTTATAATACATAAAATAAGAAATAAATATTATAGATATTTATAAACCCACTGAAGCTGGCTTGTACAGAACCGGTCATTATTCCCACGTTTGGAAGAATTGACAGACAGTTTTTCATTTTTAAACAATTGATTGATCCACTCAATCTTCATGTCAGGCATTTTTGTTTTAAGTCTTCCAAAGAAACTTCCAAGCCCTTGATCTTGCTCAGGAGTAGGTGATGGAAAATAGTGCTCCCATTTGTAGAACACAAATACAGCCCAGAGACCGCGGCAAGCACAAAAGAAAATATCGAATAGAAGCGTGATATCCATTTTTGTAATTAAGGATCTTGTGTAAACGATATGCAACATGATCATTTTGGAAAACCCAATCAACTATTGAGCTCAACTAATTACAATTTACTTTATTGGTTTTAAATGCATTGTTGCCATATGCATATGCCATAACATCACATACATCAAAGAGAACAGAACACCATTTTCAATGGTGCTAGTCGCCAGTGTCAATAAACTATTTTAGAACAATTCATGAACTTCGTTAATTGCATTAAATGATTTGATTAATGTAAATCTTTCACAAAATTCTTATAAGTAATGAATAATTGTTGACCATCGTATGTAGTAGTATATAAGTAGTGAATGAGAAATCAATTTGGTTTAAGCATTTTAGTCACATGAGTCCCAGTCCCCACCGAATAGAAAGGCTTGACCTTGAGCTCCTACCCCTATGCTGAATAGATATCCAACAGCGATCAACGTGAATGTCCATATTGTTGAGACGGATTAAACTATTTCCATCATTCCCACATCCTCCTTCGAGATTTCCATTTAAATTGATTTGCACATTTTTTCCATTTATGAGTATCCCCTCAGTAATTGTAGTAATAACGTCTGCAGCAGGAGCTACTTGTGGCGGAGACATTACTGGAATTGTCCTAGTTAAGTAATTATGATGGCTAACTTTAACCCAAATTAAGAAGAAATCTAGTTTAAAATGTTTTAAAATGCATTAAACATACGGTTCCGATGATACAGGATGAGCTGTCTCAGGTAAATGTGTTCTATCTTGTGTCCAAGTATTAATCACACCAGAACCTTCTAAGCATAGTAATACCACAATGATAGTGCTTAAAAACCCAAAAGCAATGCAAGCTACTCGCCGCACAAATACATAAGTCTTTTTTAACTGCTTTGGAAAATCTTCTTTATTATCTTCTTTGCGAGGAGAGAAGTCAGAAGCATAGCCAGAGCTACAAAAGGAGTTACGTTTTCTGTTACAATGATTTGAAATTATTTAAAACTTGAAATCAATATCGTAGAATTTGATCCAAAGTTTACCTGGATTTGGTCTCATTGAAATAACTTTCCTTCTTTGTTATTGGTTTCGGCTTAGGTTTTGGCTGCTCATCCATAATCAACCAAATCAAGTTGTCTTTTAAATCTAACAGTTCATCTTCAAAAACTTTGAAAAAGTTCCTGATTTCAAGGCTGAATCCAGAGAAAGTAGGGAAAGTCAATGAGATGAAGGACGATGAGTTAGAGTCCCAAAGAAACACAGCTACAGCCCACAGTCCACAACCAATGTAGACCAAAGCATCGATTACTGAAACAAAAATGTACATTTTGAATGTTTCTTCCAGTTCTGATATAATGGAGGAATGAATGTTTTGGATGCGTCATTTACGGATGAAACAGGGATTTACAAATACTATTTTTCTATGTACATTTTGTATGTAAGAGAATGTTAGAAAATCTTAACAATATGTTGTCAAAATTGTTGCCATACCTTATGAAAACCATCACTATTGCATATTTCATCATTCATATGCTTTGCACGAAGGGCAATGACTATCTCAACTTGATATTCATTTCTTGAGTTTTTCCGTCTGTTTAACATTCTGCAAAAGAATACAATTTCTTCACGGATCTATTCAAAAGCTTTTACATGTCAAAAATGAATTGGACGCCGTTGAATTGAAGGTTTCCATAACCTTTCTCTAATTGAAATGTATTAAGCTGCATTTGCTCTCTTCTGCTCCTGTCAGTTTTCCATTCATTGTTCACCTGGCGCTTTCCAAATCTTTATTTCCTGCACCTGACTTTTTCCTTGATCTCCAGAAAATTGCATTTCTAACCAAAACCCAATAAATAGCAAAAATCATTTGTAAAAATACATATATTTTATTTATTTCCACTTTTTTTTGCTTTCTCCATAAAAGCTTAAATTTAGCGATAACTCCACATGAAAGTATTCATGCGGATTAATTGTTGTGAATAGGTTTGTGGCGTAACTGCAGAGTAAAGGATTTCAGTAAGACCTTCTCACGCTCTTTAATAAACTTTAAATAGCTTAAGTCATTATTATTTTATTTCAAAAACAAAAGGATTTACTTTTTCCTTTGGAAAATTTTTAAACCTTAGTATTCTTCCGTCTCTCTTATATTCAATGACATTGAGCCATCAATAATACTTACAAAAAAGTAGAGAAACAAACAAAAGAAACTGAATCCAATAAATTAACAATAAAACTTTCCATTCCAATTCCCAATAATGCTGACCTTTACTCCTCCGTCCAAAATTTCAAGCCTCACAGCAGCATATCGTACGTGCATACAATTGAATGTATATTCTTATTGGATACCGGAGTATTAAATCTGATGGCGATGGTAATAAAAAAGAAGTGTTGGCCAAATGCCAGAAATTCTGTTTTGTAATAATTATCGACTTCAATTTCCTCATACACAGACTGGATTTAACTTTTGGTGTTCACTTCTATTACAAATTTACCACCAACATAATAGTCATTAACATCGATTCATCATTATTTCGCTTATTATTCTTGAAAAATAATTCCACACTCCCTGTAACACAGAGTGAAGTAGGAAATTAGTTATTTTTCCATTTTTGATGAAATAATAGTAAAAATCAAATGCTTGAGTTTCAATTCAGTTCAGTCAGGGAATAAAGAAGAGCCAAAGGGGAAGTTAATAACTTTGCCTGACTCTCCACTACCGCTCTTTTCCATTTCCACTCTGATTTCGAGCAACAACGTAAGCCACTTTCGTAATTCCAATTAACATGTGCATCTGTCAAGTTTGATGAATGGTCTGTTTGAGAGAGTCAAATGCATGGTTGGCCAAAAATGTATAAAAAGTTCTTTTTTTCATAAAAATTATTTTCTATACTATTAACACTGGCAATCATTATTTACGGCGCATAAATAAAATTCCAGTATAAAGTCTTGGATTGTCAAGTCCAGAAAAAAAGGAATTTTTTTAATAATGTACAGACAGTGAAGGGTTGACAATTAAACTGTGCTGTTTCTCCGTGAGTAATTACGCATTACTTTTTTTACTACCATCATTAACTTATTATTATACAGCCGAGTAAACAAGTTTAGTACGAAAAGTAAATTCATGAATAGTGTGTCCTTGTTTACATTATTACAGACAAACTAAAAATATTTTTCTCTCACGGCCACAGTTGAAAAAATCCACTTCTTTATGATTTTTTAATACTGATGACGATGATTATTCTCCTGAGACTAGTTTGAATTTTGAATAGAGTATTTGTTGACGGGCATGAGAGTAAAAGGGAACAATAACGATATTTGAATTAGCTATTTATCTGTCTCTTCAGAGACTTTTCTTTTTGTGATTCCCACCCTGACAAAGATTCTTTCTGGTACATACACTGCCTGATTTGCTTTTTTGCATAAATCCTTGATATTTAATGCATTATACACAAAAACTATGCAAAAATGCATATAAGCACGAAAATCCTTATTTAGGTTTTAGGCAACGTTCAAAGTCAGGTAGTTTTCAAATTCCTTGTAAATATTTAACCAAAAGATATCATTGTACCTATTTTTAATCTAGCTTTTTGCGTTTTGGACAAACCTTTTTTGGTTTCTGCTTATTGCATGATGCGTATGCATAAAAAACTAAAGTCAAGGCCTTTTCCATTTTTTTTGCTAAAAATGGCGAATGAAATATGATGAAGGAAATGAAGATGATGGAAGAGAGCGTTGAAAAGGGAAAGTATATCGATTGAAATTTGAGTTTACGAAGGTAATATGATGGCATCCACAATCCAAACCGACATTTATCTAATAAAATGAAATGCTTCACTTACCTTTAGTTAATGCTGAACACTTTCCCCATCTTTCTTCATTTTTGTGAGTGATCTAATTTACTAAAAACGTCTTTTCTCTTTCATTTTGAGTTAAAATTATTGCACTACATATTACTCAATTTCAGTTGCTCTTGAACTCTTCTCAATTTGAAGCCTCAAAAGATTGCTCTATTCATTTAATTTCAGCTTCCTCGCTTCAAACACTGAGTAATCATTAAGTATTATCCTCATCAGAATAAAATGTAATAAAACTCTGCTTTTCTGCTTCGACTGTTTGAAAAAAGCAAAAATTTTAATAAAAATTGCACTTAAGATTCTAATTTACTTTTTAACTTTACTTTTTTACAAAGGCCCTTATTGTACACGCGGCATAACAAACCGCAGAAAATCTCTTTTGTTCACCTGTTCCTTCATTTCCAGCCCACCAACCCATTTCAAACTTTATAGTCCAACCGCACCTTTATAATTTACAATGTGCTGGGAATGTAAAGTAAGAAAAAACGAGTAAACCAAAGCTTGTGCTTTGTATTGCCCGCAGGAACGGCAGCTTGTTCTGTAAAGAATGTCTTATGTCAGTAATAAAAAAGCTGGAAATCAAGTACCCTTTTACGTCTCTCCCTCCTTCCTTTCTATCCCCTTAAGGGAAAACTTTTCCCAAAGAATCTTCATCACAATAAAACTCACTCTCTTACGCAGACCTTTATTGACCCAATATATGGAGTTATCTTTAGATAAGAAAACCTGTGGTTCCGCTTGAGCTGGTAAGCCGAAAAGTCTTAAATATTGTGGTGTAGCTGGTTTGGTGGTGATGATGGAAAGAATATAAAAACAGCTCAAACAAGTCCCTTCTGATTAAGAAATGACCTGTTAAAAATGAGGGAAGGAAAGAAGTTGATGACCTATTTGCTCTCCTCAAGGCTCCACTCGACGAGACACTTCATGCCAGACATGGCTTTTTATAGGCCACGTGGAGTTTCTTCCTACGCAAAAAAAGAAGGAAGTTTATGTATTTAAAACATGTTGCTTTGCTGGTTGCACTGATTGTTTGTGGATTGGTTATGCCAAGGTAATAAACATGTACATGTTCCTCTAACATGTAGCATTTTCCTGTCAATTAATTAATTCAAATAAAACACCTTAGGGGCACCCATTCGTTTAAGGTTTAATGGTCTAGCACGTGCAAATTCTTTTTAAAAACGTTGCACAATTTTAATTAGTTTCAAAGTTTTTTAATTACATTTTTAATATAAACTATAAACATTTTAGATTATTGCCAATTATACATTTTACAAAGAGCATGTTTCTTGATTTTGCTAATATTTAAACTTTTTATTAAAATAAGTTAGAGAAATGAAAACTTTTTACCTTGTGACATTGACATTTCCACTCTGTCAATCAAACGAAAAATATTTCTCAATCTGTTTTCATTATTTCATTTCTCATAAAAGCGTTCATTTAATATTCCAATTCTTTTCCACCTACTCCGCCTCCTCTCCACATTTATTTCCAAGTTGCATAAGTAATGGGATAGGAAAAACTTAATAAACTCTGCTATTTCCCATGTAGATGCAATCAACCTCCGTTTTTATTTTTAACGTAGAACAAAGCTATAAAGAACATTTGCATTTGCTAGCGCCCCGTCGCATTCATACATTGTTAAATGAACCGAGGAAAATGTCATTTTTAATGACGACACTGTTGCAGGCATGCCAAATATAAGTAAATCACTGAAGAACCCAAACTTCACTATCCATTTTGTGTGAATTTGTCTATCAAAAAACTTGAACGGATATGGTTATTTTCTTTGTATAACGGATCCGAATATTTTCTAGGAAAGTTGCAATCACCAAAGAGCTAAAACGAGTCTCTGATTACTACGAAAAATAATACTGGACATATTTATCTCTCTGTTTACACATGAAACGTATCCCATTTCATTAATCGTTAGGAAACAACAAAAAAGGATGGCAAAATGCTTTCACATTCTCCACATTCTCCACATTTTTCCTGTTTGGTCTCCTCATTGTATTCAAAAAGGAAATGTCAAACAGGAAACTGTAAAATAGGAATGAATAGTTATGTATCAGCTTCATGAATTTTTAGTGTTATTGAGCAATTACACTTATTTTCATATTATGATGATGACGACGAGCATTTTTATCTCCTTTCTCTCTTTTCTTCCTATATTGCGACATTTTCTGAATAAAATTGGAACGACAGCGGAAACGAGGGCGGTAGAGCAATGTTAAAAAGGAGAACGCAAAAACAGAGAGGAAATAAATGATTTTTCTTATGATTATTGTCACGTTGCTGCTTCCAACTAATTCTTTTTCTGTTTATGAGATTAAGCTTAATTGTAAATACATTTTTAAATTTGCACGCTTTATTAAACTACTTGCCTTATCTATACAATATTACGTAACTTTAACGGATAGTTTCATTCCCTAATGAATAGCATGTGCTTATATCACGGTTCAAATCGGACGATCAAAAAGGCGCAGATTTTTTTTTGCAATATTGCCGAACAAAGACATTCTGCGCGCGGGTAGCCCAAGGCAATGTTTGTATATGTCTATGTAAGCAACAGTCTCTGTTTATAGAAACGTGTCGCGTCCTAGAAAAGTTGAAATGGCTTCCGCAAGCAAAAGAAGAGTTAATTTCTTTCTTCTTTTCCTTTTCATTTGTTGTGTAGGAGGAACTCTTTCCAAACAATTTTTGTAAAAAACAACATTTTAATTTGATTTTTAGAGAGGGGAAAAGCCTCGTATTTGCAAAACCCTTAAGGAAAAGCTTAAAAGTCTGAAACTAAAAAGAATGCAACTGTGAGAAAAAGGAAAATCTAATTTTCTCTTACGCTACTTCCGACTAGGTTCCCAACGGTATAAAGCTAAAAACGCTGCGCTCTATGTAAGCTTCTTCCCCGGCCTTTACTTTTCAACCTTTTACTTCCTCTTTCCTTTCATTTATGAAAGAAACTTATTCTTCTCAAGAAATGAATAAAATTCATTAAGGCTTATCTTATCTGTAATAGTATACTGAACTATTAGTATTCCTTGTCTTTTTTACTATTGCAATTTTTATTGCTAGTTTGTAAAAAAATGGTTTGCTAAACATTCTTTCACTTGTAAGCAACTTTGTATCACTTTTTCATCAAACACGTTCAATCAGCATGTCATACCACCGGTTTGTTGCTATTTAACCGTTTTTGCCAGTTTATACTTGCTTTTGATAGGCTACAAGTACAATTCTTCCAAAAATTTAAAGTTTTACAAGAAGACATGACGGGAATGTAAAGCAGATGAGGAAGATTATGAAAATTCTGTTTTTTATTTATTTTATCTGCTGTTTCATGATGTGGATGATAAAGATTAATATTATCGTCATAGGATGATGTTCTGCATAAGTTTAAATGCCTAGTAAAACAAGAAAAATAGTTAAGCCTGAAGCTTGCCGATAAAATAGGAGCAAGTGCATTTCCAAATACTTTTCCTATTAAAAAACTTAACCTCGCACCAGCGTAAATTTTTCCGTAAATTTTTCCCAGGAAAAGTTTCACAATCAATTTTATTTGCTGCCGCCTTTTGCTCGGAATCTGCAAAGAGGAATTTAACCAAGCTTTGAATTTACCGAGAATGAGTGAGTAGACATGAGTGTAATGATAATAACCATAAAAATTCCCATTTTTGCTCACTTACTTACTCACACAAAAGTGTTACTTTTTAAAAGATTCGCAAGATTGCCATTATTATTCTTGCAAGATGAACTCTGATACAGTTTGTTTTTTTGGAGATAGAGAAAGAGTAAAAACAAACTTTCGTTGTTCGATGCGTTAATACATTGTTTCATTATACCATGAAGTAGAAAAAGGAGTATTTCGACTGCTTTTTTCATTGTGATTTTGAACAGCTTTGAAAAACTTTAAATGAAAAAAGATAAAAGACCTTGAAATGTCAGTAAATTAAAGGAGAAAAGGAGCTCACTCTCCATAACAAACCATCAACATCCGTCGAGCTGCTCATAAAGTAGGAAAATAAAAGCAGATATTTAACCAAATTTTATTATTATTTGCGGATGGACAGACAAACTAGTGCAACAAAATCCTAGCCAAAAATTTTGTTCCAAGAAAGTATTTTTGATAGATCACCAAACGATAATCACCGGCGAAAAAATCCTCTTCAGCAAATAAAACCTAACGAAATATTCACCATCTCATCATCAAGTAATGTAATGCTGTGTAACGTTTTTGTTACAAAACTAAATTTACACTGCACTTTCCCATGTTCTGGAGCTAATACGGATGATGATCTACAAAAGAGAAAAATATTTTGAACGCGTAGTGTGTGTGTAGGTAGAACAAAGGTAGACATGTCAGTCAACCGCCATTGCTCCTTTCAGTTCCCATAATAATCCCATAATCGCATATCATCTTCTTCATCAGCGTAATAAATGCCGTCGCTCATTAAAAATAGAATAGGTAAGTAGGCATAGGCATTAGCTTGACAGCTTGACAGTAAAAGAGAATGAGCACATTATTACGAAAGCAAAAGAAAGGTTATGGCAAAATGGTTTCTTAAATGAAATACAATTTTTTAAATATATTCACTCCAAATGACAGACGCACAGGAATATCATCAGCTTCATTAGCTTAGAGAAGCAAAGAGGATTTCCAAAAAAAGATCTGTTCACAAGATAGCTGAAAATAAGTCGAATGTAGTGTTGATTTTGGGAAAGATGTAAAACTAGGTTGCTATATGTAAACATAATAAAAAACTAACGTTGCTTTTAAAGCTATTTAGTTTTGAAAGTTGTACTTATGCTAAACCTAATGCGCAATTAATTATTATTTGTATAACTTTTAAAAATCCTACAAAACTTTTACTTTCTTTTAAGGACGGAGAGCATTTATCAAAATTGCTTTTACATTTTTAAAATGCTGGAATTCTCGTAAATTGCTTACAAATTCTTGGTAAATGTTTGATTCTGGTAAATAATTTCATACGTTTGGATTTTTTATGAATGAATCCAAGATGGGTAATAAAATACGCCTGCCAAACAGTTTTAGAAGAATGTTAAAGGAATTCCAAATACAAAACTGCCAAAGCAGTAGCTATATGGCTGGTTGAGAAATACAAATGCAAAGTCAGAAGAAAGTAAACTATCATTTCAAGCCAGAAAATGAAATAGAGATGGAGATTATAGAAATAAAAGAGCTCATTTGATATTCTTACTCCTTTCCTCCTAAACACAACCAGTTCCAACTTATCCAACCACTTGGAAATCCAAAACTGATGGAACAAGCTTTAGCAATTCAAATGCAGGAAGAAATAAAGAAAAGGAAAAAACGAAAGCCCATTTGTCCATCAGCATAAGCTCCATTAAAAATGTGCATTCAGGAAAGGAATTTAGATTGTTTGGAAACGGGAATGCAGTTGCGGGCTTGTAGCACAGCAGCGGCTGATAAACTTCTCTCGGGAGAGAAGGTCAAGGCAGATTTACAATTTGACAATGACGTTGGTTCTCTGAAACTTGCTAAACCTTTGCTTTTAGATAGACAAGATGAGTTGTATAGGAAAAGGATTAAGTATAAACAAGAGTTTTTTACAGTAGAAACTTTGCGTGTTAAAAGTGTACAAGAATTTTGAAAAATTCAATAAAATCAGCTAAAACGCGGAATTTGTTTAGAAAGAACGAAGAAAGAGCAGATGCCTGCATTCAAACTTTGGTTTTATTATTTGAAGGGGAAGAATTGACTGATGATGTCGATGGGAAATGGAAAAGAAAGAGCACGTCTAAACAAATTTTCGAACCAGAATAATGAAGTCAGTGAGACGTGTATTACGTAAAAGTATTCAACGATTGAAGAGAATGGGATTGGTGTGGGAACGAGAAAGGAGAATGATTGATGGCCTTACATTGAATTGCCGAAGAATATACATGGCACACAAACCCTATATATTTGAGTACAGATTTCAATGCGAATGTCACTTCATTTGATTTCGTTTTCAAAGACAAACCTTAAAGTCTGGTCACTGTTTTTACAATACAACTTTTTAATTGTTTGACAGGACTACATTGAAAACTTTGTAAATGTCAGCTTCATTTATTCAGGACAGATTTCAAAATGTATGATGATGTTGATGATTTAATAAAGCGCGACTTGGACAGTCCACAGAAAGACCAAAATGTTTGATAGCAAAACTTTTGTAATTTTGTTATTAAAATTTTGTTTGAAACAAAAACAGGACTTTCAAATCTACCAGTCTCTTATTCCTTCTCACCAACTTGCTATTTATTTTTTTATTCCCTTCTTTCGCGTGATAATGAAAGTGTGACGCTGATGGTGGCACCACAACAAGCAAGGAAACAAGTGCGACTCCGATTTGTTACTTTGGGAAGCCTCAGCAAAGTTTTCCAGGTATTATAACTGTAAGGCAACCACTGCGGTGAAGTAGCTGTCGTTCGTGTGGCCCAATTTTATTAGCTAAACTGGGTAAACAAATATTTACGAAATCTAAATAATTCTAGATTGTTCTATCATTTCTCTCTCCCTTTTCGATCAATTCAAGCATTTCACCTCCAAAACCAATTAATCACATTCTGAAACCAACCTACCGTATTTTGGTTTGCATAATAAAATTCATAAGTGAAGAATACGAAGGCAACAGGTCAGATGATCCTAACCAAATGAAGGATAGGCAAAGGCAAACACATAAAGTTATATAGTTTCAGTTGTGTAACCAACTTTTTTGCCACTCAATCATACTTTGTTTTTTAAACGCTTCACACAAGTGCGTGGAGAAATGGGTTGAGTATTGCGGTGTGATTTCTGAGGATTTTCGTATTGGCACACCTTTCTTCATCGACTCCACCAGAGATACAATGTCTGTTTCATTTTTCTCTCCCGTTAAACATCTTCATAATTTAAAGTCATATTATACTAAACTTTTCAAGCCAAGCTAATAATCAAGCAGTAATAGTGCTATAAAGATCATATGGATATAAAGTACTTTATGATATATTCACCCACCACCACTTAATCCACAATTTACTCACGAATCTGTCAGACGCAGCGATTTTGTTCTGCGTGAAGAAAAACTTGCTTCATCTGTAATCGTAAGTCTATCTAGATCCAGGTTACAACGCACCACCTACATTTTCTCCATAATTATTTTTTTGTTTTTGATATCCTACACCACAACCAACAAGCATCCACAAAAATTCCTTCAAAATGTTTTTCGATTAACCAACTTTGATTCTTTCTCTTTTATATACTGGAACATTGTTTAATTTCGTTGCAGATTGCAACACCATCGCCAAATCCTACACAAACCAGCCGCAATCAATTTTCACTAGAAATCCGCCAGCGGAACTTTCAATTCAAACCGCATTCTTTCACTCTCTTCATAGTCTCCCCATTCTATTTTTCTTTTTGTTCTCACGTGACAATTGAATTGTTTTAATTATATTGTTTCTCCTCCTACATCCCAACATTCTTTTCACATTTTCCTCTTAATAAACTTTTTCCTACTGCGACCCCGCTCTGAATTGTTTTCACCTTGGGGAAAGTCCAATAATCAATCAAATGCTCACTTTCCAGAAAATCTTTAATGACAGGGGAAGACAAGAGCAACAACGGAGTCCCTGAATAGTCTAGACTAAGTAGTAAGTGTGCTTTCATCAAAACCAATTTATATTTGGGATAAGAATTAACATTATTGTTATGTAACGCAAACAAAGTTTGTTATTTTCATTGCAGATTATGTAATAAATCCAATAGCATTATAGCAAATCCATAATATTATCATTTGACGTATGACAGTGCTGTTTTTGGGGTTGATCCTTTTCTTGGTTATCGTATTTCGATTGTGGACTGTATTTTTTAGGTTTCGATCTTTATTTAATTATATGACTTAACAAGTCTACGTAATTGGTACGGTTATCACTAGCAAATGCTTTAGCTTGCACTATCTAATCAATAAATTGCCACACTAGGCTTCAGCAGAGCTGTCAAAATTA
>JAANSO010000279.1:0-48571 GCA_036507315.1 Lepidocyrtus fimetarius
AACCTGAATAGCACCGAATTAGTGAATCACCCACAACCCTTTCCCAGTAGTTTTCGAACCACCCCTGTCTTGGAGGGAAGGAAATAGAATCGAAGGAAGAAACTGAATCCCTCCATTACAATTACTAATACTATTTAAATATTATTTCTTGCTAAAATTTCCCGAGGAAAACAACCTTGGTCAAGGTAATTTGGTATTTTATGCAGTAACAACAACAAGCAATGAATATTATTGTGAATGTGATTCAAATTCAACCACGAGAATAAAAATGAAGAGACGCAAGAAAATTTACGAAATAATGACCATGTTAGAGTGGTGGCCGTTAAAAATACTAGCTTCTAGTTAAAAAATGAAAAGTATTTTTGCAGCAAAAAATTATAAAAACAATTTTGTTTTTTACAGCACCCATCAACCGCCAGGTTGGATTAGACGACAATGTTTTCATGGCCGTTCAAAACACCACGGATGTGTTGGACCATCGAGGTAAAAAAACAAGATTATTTTTATTACTGAAAAACTCTAATTTAAAATTATGTAAATGTTGCTGCAACAGCGTTGCTGCATTTTTTAAAAATTACACCATGAATTCATTATATTTAAATTAAATATGATGTTGTCATGATGATGATGACGTTAAATTTTGCAGTTTGTTTTATTGACGCTGTGACGTATCTCGACGGAGAGACAATCCCCACGTCTTCCCCGTGCGAACACTGCGTTTGTCGTCCACCTGGTTTTGCCTGCACCATCACAAGCTGTGAGTACCGCCCTGGTTGCAAAGCGTTCAGAAGGTCGGATCAATGCTGTCCGGAATATCAATGCGGTAAGCAAGAAATAAAATTGCAAGGTAATTTGCAGCGATGTCTCAAAATACCCCGTCTTGGCTTTTTTTATCTCCAAACAAGACGGGCTCAAACTGCCCTCTCCCGAAACTTTTTTCGGCTTTCTTCACTGAAAACTTGTGTGAAGGAAGATGGTAGGATAATAAAAAGAAACAAAGACATTTTTGCAAAGCTTTCCCCAATGTTCTGCATACGATGCCTGGGACTGTATTGCCTTGAGACTTGGCAATTTATTAATTGCTTCAAAATAATTAAGTAATCCAATCGTAATTTTTTAATCTTTAGAATGTGAAAAGGATGGTAAAATCTACCAAAATGGAGAAAAGATTATGGATACAAACAACCCTTGTGAAGTTTGCTACTGCCAAGGTGGAGAGATAATTTGTGCTGTAATTGACTGTTACTGGAGAAATGACTGCCCACCTAGGTACATCGATAACCGTTGTTGTCCAATGTACGACCACTGTCCGCCACCTTCAGGTAAAAATTACATAATCTTAAACCATTTTGCGGACACTTTCTTAACATTTTTGATTATTTAATAGCTCAAGGACCTATTCGTCATCGTCTCCCTTCTGTTCCATCATTATCTTCCCCAATCACTTGGCACAATATCAGCCAGTCAATTATTTTGACATCGGAAATTCCAACCACTTCCACCACAACAACAACTCCACTACCAACTTCTGAACTTACTACATCTCAATCAACAACAACAGCACCTTTATCCAGCAGCTCTGTGGCCCCTCCAGAAAGCGAAAATGAAGTACTTCAGGACCATTACGTTGACCCCGTTAGGAATGACATTCCAGCAATTGAAAATCTTGTTAATGATGATGCTGTTGAAAGTTCAAGACTGGACGTTCCAAGCACATCAGCTTCATCCATCGATGCAACTCCAACCTCCTATGTTGTTGAATCCACTACGATGATCATTCCAGCCGTTTTGAAACTCACAGTGCAACCCACAAGGGTACAACCAATTCAAATTATTGGCCAGTCAACGCTTGCTCCTTCAGATGTCATTGTAGCATTTAACGAAGTAGCGGATGTTGCTACTACCAGCGAAGCTAGTCAGGATGTTGTTAAAAACGATAATGTGCCAGAAATAGATGTTCCAATGGCCGAAGAGAAAATCCTTTTGGAAGATGAACCTTTACCTACCGAACAACCTGTACCAGTAACGGAGAGAGTTGCATCAGAAGCTGCGCAAACCACCCTGTCATATTCAGTTAATGAGATTAACTCCGAGGTGAAATCTAATGAGCTTGTACGAAATGATTTACCGGACGTGACAACTTCGCCTTATTTCTTGGACGGAAGTGAAGATGCTGCTCCTACTCCAGCGCCAATAATATCGAAAGAAAGCCAAGAGGAAACAGTTTATTCTGATGCACATGAGGAAGTTACCACTTCAAGGCCAACGGCAGAAGAAGGTGATTAACTAATATAGTTTAGATTTAGTTGCTGTAGAAACATTAAAATATTTATTTATTTTCAATAGAAGTCCAAAATGATGCAACCGAATCCCTTCAAATAGTGGCTGTGGAGGTTCAAGAACTCCATTTTGATGACTCCGTAGCTGAAGTAACTACATCTGGTGTTGTTGAAGCAATTCAAAACGATGACGTGACATCCCCACCCGCTACAGTATTTCCAGATGAAACAGTTGCTCTTCCGAAGGAGGAAGTCCAATTCGATGGAACTCAGTCACCTATACAACCACAGTCTGACTCAACAGTTTCTCCAGTTTCTAATGACATTTCGGAAGAGGCGCAAATTGTGCACGATGCCACGGAGGAAACTACTGTACGTCGAGTTCAGGATGAAGAGGACCATGATGAAGCTCAAAACGACGCCACTGAAGTGACCAGTGACAATCACGTTGAAAATGAAGAAATTCTCCAGGATGAGACATATGGAATCACTACGGAAGGTTCAGTGATTAGCCACGACATTGAATCTGAGTCGGTACAGCGTGACCAAGAAAATATAACCGAAAATATTGATTTACCAGTTTACAATGATGGAACAGAAATCCCTCCAGTTAGCCAGGATAGTGCAGACGTTCCTGCTCATGACAATGCAGAGCCAGTTTTCTATGTCACCACTGAGCCAGCAATTGTTCAAGATGAGCCGTCTCTTGATGCTACTGAGGCTAACCTTGTTCCCCAGTATGTTGCTGTTAATGAAGAGAGTCCAGTCCAAGATGAGCCTGTAACAATTGGTGTCCCACAAGCTTTAGATGACACCACAGAACAAATTTACGCTCGTGAAGATGAAGCAACGGAAAGTAACCTAGTGGAAAATGACGAGGTTGCCGTTACGTCCCAGCCACCGGAATCCCTATCAGATGCAACTGAAACTCTTTTCGATAACGATGAAGAAGATCAAACTGTAAGCCCAGTAAATGATGAAAAGAAAGCCATTCAAGTGAGTAATCCATTTTTAAAGTTTCCTATTAAAAGTAACTTTAAGACTTTCTAGTTTATTCATTTCCATTTTAATTTTGTAGGACGTTTCTGCAACAACCGCTGCTCCAATTCCACCCGAACCAGCGCCATTTAATGATAACCAAGGTTTTGAAATAATTCTTGATGACGAAGTTATTCCAGATCAACCAGAAATTTTGAACCAAATTCGTGACGTGAATGAAATTCAATCTCATAACAACCAACAAGAAACTGAAGTTGTGAACAAAGTCAATCCAGAAGAGGGACCCAAAGAAGCAGAAAGTTTCTACCCTGGAGTAAGAGTTGCAGATCACGACACAATCGAAATTGTAAATCCAGCTGCAGCTGCTCCACTACGCGAGGAAGAGCCGATTCCAGAAATTACCACACAATCACCTGTACAAAGAACCGCTGGCCAGGCTGCTGTACAAAATAACGGTGAAAGCAATACAGCAGCAGAAATTATTCCTTCAAATGATGAAGTTTTCTCCGACGACTTACCTGAAATCTCTACTTCCAACCCATCTGCCCACTTCAATGATGAAACCGAGAATGGAGTTCAAACAACTGAAGGAACTGTGGAATTCGTTAGCAACGACGACACAACTGAACGAATTTTCCGAACAGATATTCTTAATGATCATCTTGGAGTACCTCATGACCACGAAGATGGAGACGTTTCCACAGTTCCTTCCGTGGTTCCAAATAAGAATGAAGAAACAGCCGAAGTTGTCTTCTCTGATGACTCACAGCCAACAACGTCTCTCCCCGTCTTGAACAAAGTAGAGAAAGTAGCCGCCGTTCTTAGTAAGTTTGCCCAGCCGGGCTCAGAAGAGTCTCTGGGAAATCAATTCCGTCTGGAGCTAGATATTTTCCGGGGTTCCAACGAGATCCCGGAATCGATTGAACAAAATCTTGAAGAAAGGCATGATGAGAGCCCCTTCACCACAACAGTTGAAACTCTGGACGATGCCCCGGTAACTTCCCAACCTGAAAATGCTAAACGACATGATTTAGTGGAGTCCGATGTGGTCACTGAAGCTATTGTTGTTAATGATGAGCCAGTTACGGTCAAAAGTCAAGAGGTTGACGTAGCCCATGATGAAGAGGAACAAGAACAAGTCACCGTTGTATCTGAAAATTTTAATGATGAGGCTGAGCCATCTACAGTCCTTCCTGTTCAAGACGACGAAGAATTTGTGCAAAACGATGCTGTGACTTATCCTCCAAATTCCTACTCTTTCCGCATGGAAATTATAAACAGTAAGGAGGAATCTGCTGAGAATTTGAAAAGCGATGACGTTCCCACCACACATAAACCAAATGCTGAAGTTGTCAATGATCAAGCGGAGTCTGCAACCGAAAGTGTGCAATTATTTAGAAAAGATTCTACAAGCCCTCCGGTTGCAATTTTGTCAGAACAGGATAACGAAATCGCTATTGAAGATGAGCCGGTTACAACCGAATCAATTTCTAAATTCAGAACAGGCTTGGAAGATGACCTGGCAGTGACTGAAGCGGCAGTTTTTAACGACATTACAGAACAAAATGACTTTGTGGAAGTTACAACTTCAAGTTCTTCCGGATTCCAGGCGGAATTCAGGGAGGAACCCACTGAACATGGCCATGTTGCTGACGAAGTCGTTACAGAAAGGGTTATGGAACTCGCTATTGAAAATAACCCCGAAATCGCTAATGACGCAACTGAAAGAGTTTTCCGAACTGACATCCTTCACGACCACCTTGGAGTGCCTCATGATCACGAGGAAGATGCTTCTACAGTTGTCCCTTTACATTCTAATGCTGCAGATGAAACAGTTGCCATTACAAGTGAACCTTTTGTTAACGACGCCCCTCCTCAAACTCCGGAAGAAAACGCCACGCCAGTGTTTGAACAACAACACGAACTCCGAATTGAGCCAGTTGGTATTTCATTTGAGGATACAACTGTCGTTGGCGTTAATAATGACGATAACAACGCTGCCTCTAACAACAGTCTTGGGGATTCTACCGTCGTATTTGCAGATGAAGTTGTAACAACAGCCCAGCCTGAGGAAAGACTCCGAACTGAATCTGTCGTTCAATTTGAACAACAAACTGAAGCAGCACAAGAACAAGTAGAACCTCTTGCGGATAACGTTGAAGAGGAAGTAACTACAGAGCCTTCTCAAGTAACGCAGAAGCCAGTTAACGCCACAACTCATTCCTTCCGAATGAATGCCAAGTTAACTAAAGAGCAGGTCGCGCTACCAGAGCGCGGATTGCCAAAAATACAGCCATTTTCTCCTGAACTTCTTAGCCGCAATGATAACCCCCACGAGAAGCTTCGCTTTGACCTGCAACTTCCTCCAGAGAAGGACAGTAGCTGGCTGAGTCGTGCTGTCAATCAATTCCGTAAATTGGCCATATTCAATGCAGGTAACTCAGGCAAGTCCAGCGGCAGCACAGGATCACCCTCGAGGACAAGTACACGATCCCAGAATCATAGATTCCTTCTTTTCTAGAAAAGAAATAATTTTTGATTTCAATTCGACCTTAAATTCAAAAACATCCTCAAAAATTAATTGTTTAGGTTGTAAGGATATTTTGACTCGTTAAAAATGCAGATTTTACCGATTTCTGCACGACTCTGACCATAATATTGGACTGAAAAAGCCAAGATAAGGTGCCTAATTGATTTTCATAACAGTCTATTTTTTTAAAATTATATCTTTAAATCATTTTCATGTTGTACAAAACGTGTACATTGATAAAGTGTACATATAAAGGTATACAAAAAAGGGGTTCATAAAAGGATTCTAAAACGGATTACTACCTCATTTATTTGGGCAGACGCTGATTAGAAAACATGGTTATGGGCGGGGATTTAGTTTGTAATTAATAGTTACTGTAATTGTATTTGAATATTTCTTAATAAACATGTAATAATAGAGGACATTTAGCCAAATTACATAATTATTGTAAGCAAGCAGGCAAACTCAATGATAAAAAGGACTGAAAGGTGCATGAAGTCTGCTACATAATATTTTTCTAATTGATCCAGCAATGCAAGACATCAATGCAAGCAGCACAATATTTCGTATATCTTATTTACTGTTGAAAAGGAAGGAAGCTTATGTTAGACACTAGCTTTTTAATGTGCACATTATGGTTTTCACGTTTTCAAAATAACTCTTTTTAAATTTATTCAAACTTCCAAAATATACGGTTGCGCAACCCTTGAATTATATAGGCAAAACGCACAAGGCTTTTGATGTAAAATTGAGCGACTGTTCGGGTTTTCTTTCGCCATGTCACATGTGCAAAAACAGTTTAAGCATACTTGCTAAAAGCTATTATCCATCATCCTTATGCTATAGCTGCCGTCCTGTAGGTAATAACGTTAAAGTATATAAAATAAATTAAGTTGAATATACATTTGTTTTAAATTATATAATGGGGTATTACAATACAAAGTATTTTTAGGAATATTTTTTCTTAAATGAAGAACACAATGATTATATTTTCATTATTTATAAAGTTATGTTAAAATAAAAGAAAACAAAAAAACACACTTTCATCATTTTTTCTTTATCGTTGCATAAATACCAAATTCATATCGGTTTCGGATTTCCCAAAAAAAACTTTATCAAGCAATTATTTACGATCATACGTATAAATGCAAGTGGCGTACTAAAGCTATGTAATCCTGGCTTTAAAATGGAGATAAAAACCCATCGTTTGTTACGGTTGAGGTTGCTGATGAATTTGAAAGAAACGCAACATGATTTGTGTTAGGTCCATCAACCTAATCAAGCAGACAAAAACAAAGGTTTTTTTTTGCAGGTGTGCAATAATCAGAAAGAAAGAAAGGCTCTTAAAAGGTCGTCTTTTGATATGATATAGAATTGAGATTCTAGAAAAGAGGAAAACTAACCATCCCTCAAAACGTTATCTTCGTGAAGACGATGATCATCTCAGCACACCACCATTGGATCAATTTTTCAAAGTAAAAATTGCAACCTTTCTTAGCCTTAACTTAATACATAGGACAATTGTTTTTGAGTTTTACAATTTTTCTCATTTCTTCAAACTTGCTAGTCTTCTTCTGAACAGTGTCCTAGCTAGACGCTCTCCTTCCCTACTTGTTTTCCTTTGCAATTTAAGTTTTTTAAATCTATTTTAAAATGGATTGGTGGATAAGCCGCTACAAGATTTATTTAATAATACCTGTTCTATTCAATTCATGTGTTCGTTGCAAAGAAATAGTTGAAAGTGGCGGGATTGTCGGTGATTATTACACTTCACAGCATGCAATTGAAAAACTGGCACGAGCCGAAAAGGAAATTGCAAACGCAGTGAATAGTTACATAAAAGTTTTGGAGAAAAGACTGAATATTGCTAAAAGATTTAAACAAGATTACGAGTCCAGTGGGATAACATGGAAGGGATCGGAAAATCTGGTGGACAATTTGTCCGGAAGTATTTCTACGTCGGTTGGATCCACAGAAAACAACGTTCCTTTATCAGCTCACCCCTTACGAGCTTACCGACTTTTAAGAAGATTTGTTAAAGACCTGCCTTTATTAGAGAAAGAAATGAGAATGGACGAAGAACGAAGTAAGTTTAATGCTTAATTATCCCAAGATTTTTTAATGTTATAAAATCGGATTGATGTAACGGTTGTGAAATAATATGGTAGAATTCCTAAAGGTAACGGAGAAGGTAAAATCTAAAGTTACATTTCCTACCCACCTCGATATTAAAGGAGCAACCGAAGGGATCCTACGTGTTCATGATACCTACAGTATCAATATAAACGACGTAAGTTGCGCAATATGATCAATGCAAAAAGCCGTTAGGGTAAAAATAACTACCGTTTTCTAAAATTTCTTTGTGATTACTATGGTCAAATTGGTGTCTTTCTTGCAGTTTACAACGGGTAACTTTTTTGGTCTCTCCACCAACACCACACTCAACGCTGGGGATTGTTTCTTCATTGGTTTGTACGCACTGAACGCCACAATTTTTACGAGGGCTATAGAGTGGCTGGAGCAAGCTTATAGACTCGTTACACAACAATTTGACAACTCCGTGTCTAAAAAAGATGTCAAAGAGAAATTGGAGGAGGCTATTCACAAGGCAAGCTCAAGTTTTGATTGTATCCGTTACCCAGTTAAGTTTGTTTAGGTTTTCATTAAACCCTGAAGAAAAGTTACTTGCCATTAAGTAATTTTAACCATTACTTGATCATTTCTATATGACAAGGAAACCTGAAAACTCATTTTTAGAAAAGTTTGGTTTTTCTTCCTCATAAATTTACGAGAAAAGGGTGTCAGCAAATCCCACAGTCACTGTCTTCATCCTAAAAGTAAAAAAAATCACCTATTATTGCAACCCCTGCTCACAAGCAGCCCTCATGGTTTACGTTGAAATCATCAAATCTTTTAAAAAATTAGACAAGACAGATAGACTTGTGCTTACACACATTACACTAAGGCTAATAACGTGCATCAACAACATCATAAACTTCTTCATTTGACAAAGACTCACTCGTCAGTCCCTAAAGTTTTAAAGGTAGATAGATATCCCGAATCAGTGGGGTCGGGGTGTGTAGCCTGTAACTCTGCACATTTTTTTAGCATGTTGCTGTACCGCAGACGCACTGACACAGGTTAAACTGTTTCATTTTCATTTATGCAAGATTCCGGTTTTATACAACCTTAAAAATCGGCCATAGATTACGTGTAAGGTGGGAATAGATCGCAAGTCAGACCGTTTACGATGCTTAATTGCCCGAAGGCATGTTCTTCGAAGATTTTCGTGACTTTTAAAAGAATACAGAAAAAACCTTTTGTCATTTATTTCTATTTTGATTCATATGCTTTTCCGAGTGCTGGCTATTTGCCAAGAATCTGCTAAATTTGGGATAAACTGCAATCATTTATGCAATTTTTGTCCAACAAGTACCATTTTTTGCATGAGTAGAATGTTTACTCTCGATTTAAAATCAGATTTGATTGTTTTGATCGTTTTGATTGCAAAAAGATAGCTTTATTAAAACGAAATATTAATGACAATCACTTGTTAACCTGCTTATCTTTGCTAAATAAGATATCACATTTTTATTTTGAGCTTCATTACATATGCAACTTTGCAGGAAAGGAAAGCAGAGCAATGTCTAGATTACAAGACAATGAAAATGGTTTTAATGAATTTATCTTTTGATTTTGTTATCTTTTAAAAACAGCATAACGAGGAGCTAAGGAAGGGATCTAAAAACCCGTATTTATTCATTAAAGCCATCTCACTTGAACACTCTTTGAATACGGATGAAAGTCAAAATGTTGCAAGAAAACGACTTTTAGAGAGAGACGTTCATGTGCTTCGCAATCGCCAATCTAGTTTAATGGATTTAACAAATTTTGCTGCGCTATGCTCAGGAAAAGAGTTGCGAGTAAGACAGATTTTTAGTCGAGTTTTTAATTCATTAGAATTGAATCGAATTTTATCAATTTCAACTTTACAACCATGTTCCCATTTTACAGGATCATTTTAAATATATTTTTTCTACTGGTCTTGTGCTTTTTTGATAGAATGAAATAGAAAAGAACGGTTTACGATGTTGGTACGAGAATCGTCAACCATCAAATGTATTATACCCATTAAAAGTGGAAAGACACAGTTTTGAACCACTTGTTCTACAACTTCACGATCTGATTCCTGACAGACTTTTAAAAACCATTTTAAGAACAGCCCAGGATACTCTAAGTCGTTCTAAAGTTCACGAGAAGCGTCAGCCCGACAGTAAAACGGTGTCTTCTACTCGAACTTCAACTTCTACTTGGCTACGTGACGATAGCAAGTCTCCAATCAGAGCAATGACTTCAGTTTACAGAAAACTGGAGGACTTCACTGGTCTAAAAATGTCTGCTTTTAAAGGGGAGGCTGAGGACTTGCAAGTTTCTTGCTACGGAATTGCTGGTCATTTTAACCCCCATTTGGATACAATTTTCTCCTCAGTTGTACGTTACTAACTTTTTTCCTTCATTAAACACTTAGCATTTTAGGTAATCCATTTTAAATTATTTTGTAGGACCAATCAAAATTTGACAAGGACGAATTACGAAAAGGAGATCGCCTTGCTACATTAATGCTTTATGTAATAATTAAAATTAAGTACAAAATGGAAGTTGAAAAGGCTTATTATCAGAAAAAAAGTATTAAAACTGTTTTACTGTATTCAAAGCTCACTGACGTAGTCAAAGGAGGAGCAACCGCTTTTCCCAGAATCGGTGTGAAGGTGGAACCAGTGAAAGGATCTGCTCTATTCTGGTACAATATGGACAAGCACGGGGATCCAGATCAATTAACGCTTCATGGAGGTTGTCCCATCCTCTTCGGGAACAAATGCGTGTCCAATAAATGGATCCGTTACAATTTACAGTCACAAAAACAATGCTCTCTTACGTAGCCCACGTAAGAATTAAATGATCTAATGCTGCATAAGCAATTATATAATGTTACCGTTTGTTAATTAATATTCACTCCAGAACAATATTTACAATACGCTTTGTCTCCTCCAACCTACAAACGTTGGGTTACTCACAATTTGTTCATTTACAGAATAAAAAGTATTTTCAATACTTATGTACCGTTAGGTTTTTACGTGGCCGTTAAAATCGTTTTTTAAGAATGTACAAAAATAAAAGTCAAATAGTTGAAAAATAATTTTAAATAATAACCAGTGGTGCGGACCTAAATACACTTTATTTTCTCAATAGGATTACATTCTGGTAGTAAATTACTTTTAAAAGATTGATTATTTACAGTCTCATTTGCCCTGACTGGATCATTTCGTATTGATTTGAATCAAACGGGATGTATTTAGACCCAGTGAAATAATAAATCGTATCAGATATTTGGTGAATATTATATCCCTCCTTCTGTAAGTCCACCTTTTTCAACTTATACGTACCTAAATGATGAACAAAAAATCAATAATACAACATTGATTGCTTTATTGGTTTTGATTTCTTATTTTAATTTTCTTTCTTTCTACCTGTCATATTAATTTCCTTTAAGAGTCGAATAAAAAGTGGCCTTGCGTAGGCAGGCAATTGTTTAATAATTCCATCACATAACGAAGTAAGATCAAGATTTCCTTCAGGATCTGCAATAGCAGCCATTCCAGCTTTCCCTTCTGATCCGGGAATATCCACGCCATAAACGACACAGTCTTTCATGTCGCAAGCACTGCTTATCACTGACTCGACCTCTGCTGTGGAAACGTTTTCCCCTTTCCATCTGAACGTGTCACCAGTCCTATCTTTGAAATAAACGTAGCCAAACTCGTCCATCATTAGAACGTCACCTAAGGTATTTCAGTCGAGATGATGAACGGAGTCACAGCAATTTACAATTTGAAGTTACCTCATATTTTATTAGTGGCTTACCAGACCGGAAATATTTATCTCCTTTTTTCAAAACATCACGCAATATTTTTTTCTGTTTCTCCTTCTTGTCAGCATATCTAGTTTGAAAGGAAGTGCATAATATGTAAACTTTAATATGCCTTTCACTTGCAATTAAATTAATTGTCGTAAGTTAGAAATTACCCTTGGAAATCACGCATTGGATTACGGCTTACAATTTTACCCAGCAACTCCCCAACTTCCCCTGGTTTGGAGCGAATACACAGTCCAGTTTTGGGATCTCTAATGGCTTCTCCTGTCTCGTCTACTTTGATAAGGGGCATGGGCAGGAGTTTGTAAAGGAAACGCGGTAAAAATCCAACAGCGCCAAATTTTCCGTCAATATTAACTATAGTTTATAAAAACGTAAAAATTGATTTACCATGATAAATACCCAATTAAATGCATACTTAATAGATTCTTGAATGCATACCTAAATTGCAGTTTCCTTCAGTTGCACCGTACAACTCTCCCATAATAGGAATACCAAATCTCTCAACAAATTTAGGCCATATTTCAGCCCGCAGACCATTTCCGTACATCAATCTAACTTTATGCATTTTATCGTAATCCGATGGAGGCTGACTAATTAAATAACGACAAATCTCTCCAATGTACTGGGCAACCTATTAAAATTAAAGGCGATAAAAGGAATTCAAATGCTTTAATGCTTACTATAATTGTAAGTAGGTTAGTTTCTCACAGTAACTTCATATTTAACACAATCCCTCCAAAAATTACTCGCGGAAAACTTTTTCCTCAAAGCTATGGAAGTTCCGAAGCAAATGGCTTGTCCCATTCCGAGCAACCCTCCCGCAGTGTGGTACAAGGGAAGAGTTGTGTATTGGACATCGTCCGTACGAATTCCTTGCATATAATGTCCACCATAAGCTATCGTAAAAAATCTACAATTCAAACAAAAATGCTTAAACTTTTTAATTAGATTTAGCAAAAACATTCATTCTTTGTGAAACATTTTACCTGGAGTGGGTAATAATACAATTCTTTGGGAGACCAGTAGTTCCAGAAGTGTAAATATAATAAAGCTTGTCTCCAAACCCGATTGTTTGTTTCACTACAGGGGTGGTTCCCAATGATTCCTGAATTCCTTTCTCAAGGTCGATAGCATATTCTAATAAAGGTTGACCTCTGTGTCCAAAGCAGTACAATAATGTTCCGGAAAATCCTCCTTGATCATACACCTCAGACACCGCTGCAAAATTCACTTATTTACTCAATCTTGATTATTTATTAGAAGTTTAAGACTATACAATAATTTTGTTTTTACCTTGCTGCAACTCATAATCATAAATTATTGCTTTACAATCCGCAATTTCGAAACAATGTTGAAAAGGTTTCAATCTCAAATTGGTGTTGATTAGAGCTGGAACAAGACCGATCTAATAGAAATTGTGCCAATTCTTTTTTATTAAAAGTGCCAAGATTTGGAAACCTGCAATTTGGTTATTTATTAGTTGCCTTAGTTAATCCAAGCCAAAAACAAACATATTCTGGGCGACTGGACAAGTAAAGTGCGATGGACTCGCCCTTAACAAATCCCAACTTGGAAAAATGATTAGCCACCCGGTTTGCCATGTCCTCCACCTGAAGTAACAAAAAGTTTTAAAATAGATGCACAATTTAGAAATTATGGAAACTTTCGCTTTGCTTACCTGTCTAAAAGTCCATTGCTGGTCTTCATAGTACATACAAACTTTATTGGGGTATTTTGCAACAACTGCTTCAAAAACTTCATTAACCGTCTTGTTACGCCATTTAGCCAAGAAAAGAGCAGCGAGTAACTGCCCATATCTCGCCGCACCTCTGCATTCAAATAGAAAGTTTAAAGTTATTAAAACTTTCAAATCATTGATTCAAATTATCAAAAACTAGATGGGTAATGGATAATCTTATCTTTCGTACTTAGCATCCCTTGGCAAGGTTTTAAACATTATGTACACAAGTCTGCTGCAAAGTAACGGTATTAATAACATTATTGTTAACGCCACTGCACACAAAATCAGTGGCGGACTTAGCAGTATGTCCTTTAAGTCGTCCATGGTTGTTTTAATTTCGGCAGAAGAATCCATGTGGTTCCCCGATTAAATTCCGACGCTAACTGTTCCAATCTGAATAAAACTTACAATGTGGATTATGTTAAAAAAGTTAAAGCAGAGTTAACTTATATTTACATTCACGCGTCTTATCTGAATACACCGTGCGTATGTACTTTACCCTAAAGATTTATTAATCCTTGAAACCATGCAACTTCCATAAAAAAGGATTTCATAATCATTCATTCATTCCTTGGCTGCCAGTAGTCTTAACTTTGCGTAGGACGCGAAGGTGAAAACTAAAAATTTTGGGTAAGGTTTAAATAAATAAAGCAAATGCGCGCTCCGGTTATCTTCCATTAAATGAGTTATTTTGGAGTATGGACTCTGGGTTAAAAGGTTATCGCATGTAAGACAAAATTCTCACTGACATCTTTTCGTTTAAATTTTAGATTAAAGCAGATCGTAGTCAGGATTTTACTAGAGTGTTTATCATCTTTTCAGTTATCATGTGTAGGGTTCATGAACGAACAAGTTTATTTGCGGCAATGCATAAAAATATATCACTTGGATTGCTAAACATTGCCAATTAATGAGCATTAAATATGTATTGACGGCATAACGTACATTTTAAGTTCAAAATCTACATTTTGGGAGGATAAAGTATAAAGTGTTAACTGGCGGTTATATTATTTATAAAACTTCCAGAGCCAACTTCCATTTAACAATGTTCTCCAATTATGAAGATTTTTTTACAATCAAGTCATTGTTCTTACTCTATATTATGTAGTTGGACAAAATTAGAATGTATGCATGCACGCAAAGAACTTCCATGTAGACTAGAAATAAGCTGTTTATCATTTTGCAATCAAGACATTTTAATGTAAATAATTATAAGGAATGAGATTAAAACCTAACTAACGGTTTCGTTATGTATAGTGTATTTTATTCATAAACGAAAAGTAAAATATGAAAGCAGAAGCAGATGTGAGTGAGACCATAAAACAAGAGAAAACAACTTAATTAAATTACTACAAGACGGACTAACTCTTCAAACTTTATGCAGATTTGTTAATCTATAAGTATTATGCAATATATATTATGCCATTTTTTGTCATTGTTACCAGCTTGCTACATTTTCCGGATAATGATGATCAATCAATATCTACAAAATAGTATCTAGGAATAAAGAAAGTCAATAGACTATTTTTTGCGAGTGTAAATAAATCGTAACTTTATTCTTACAAACGACCTTTCTTTGACAACATGATATTTCTTCGATAAAATCTTGTTAAAAATACGCACGGTTCGATTAAGACGATCATTAAAACAGTTAATTATATATAGAATTTCTTCGTTTACAAAGTTTTATACAAAAATATCATTATTACAATACACACAATTCATATAATTGATAATATGAACAATTGAACAATATTACGAATTTTCGAAAAGTAACTATTTGTAACTAAACTACTACTTATTAATTTTTAATTTCTACTACTTATTAGTTAACTACTGCTTAAATGGGAGTATGATAGATGTAAATGCATTACGTAATAACAAAAATACTAGTTAACACTGAACACAGTTTTGTAATTACTCCAGAATCCACATGATAAAACAGAAGTATTCAAATTAAACATTAAAAACGAGTAACTATAAAAATATAACACTAATTTTAACTACACAAACGAATTCTAATATAATTATATTATAAGTAAGTAAGCATAATATTTTTTAATCTGCCTCTTCAAAGAGGAGATCTGCATATTTATCCAACTGGATCTCTGTTCCATTTGAGCTAACAATTTTCTTAGCATTAGAGTTCACGTTATTATTATTATTGTGTAATGAATTCCCTTTAGGAATAATACCACAAGGTCTGTTGTTTGGTACTTGCATTTTTGCAACTTTGGGGGGAGGAGGACGATTAGATACACTAGTTGATGAAGACGGCAAGGTAGAACTCTGAAGAGCCTTAATAATCGCCATTTCATCCTCATCTGTTTCCAAACTCTTCCACATTGCCTTCAATTCCTCATTAGATACTTGCTTCCTTGTATTATTGAGTCGCTGCGGTTGCACTGAAAATTGTAGTGGTATTGACGACGCTGGGGCCAGTTTGATTAAAAAGTTTGGCCTAGGTTTTATTGGAACTGGCGTACGGTCAGATCCATAGCCCATAAAAGTTCTAGTTTTATTGGCATTTGGAGGTCTTCCTCTTCTCGCCGGGAACACCTTCGAAGTATTAGTAGTCACTGGCCTTAATGTCGACGGCTTTGGACTGACGTAATGAACAGTTTTTATAGTTGGAGGCACTGTTTCTAGTGTACCATTAACAACTAAACCAGCTGTAACCGGAATGACATTAGTATTAGTTGTGGTGATGGGTGGAAGTTGACTCACACTTGTTGCAGGCTTTCGGGAATGATTTAAAAGATTACAGGGAGCAGAACTGGCTGACTGTTGATTTTTCTGCTGCTTCCGTGCTTCGAATAACAATTGCGAAGCCGTTTTGGGGGGTTCGGCTGGTTTTGCAGGAGGAGGAGGGGGAGGAGCTGAGACTAAAGGTGGGGGCTGTGGGCAAGGGCTTGCTCGCAGCTCTGGGCTTTTTGGTTTCTCAGGCAAAGAAAAACTTGCTCCACCATTTATAAAATCAGAAACATTTATCCGAAATGGACTTGGGGTGGCTGATGTAGGTTTCGCAGTTCCACGAATTGGAGCAATCGTAATTGAAGGGCGGCTGGCTGCTACGTTAGCAATGTTGAAAACAGAACGTGACGCTTCCTGGAAATTGGACGATATAGCATTAGCCAATTGTCTGCTTGAGTTATTTTCTACATTTCTTTGTTTTTGGTTATCATAAACAGAAGTTGCTGGAGAGAACTTTTGCAAACTCGGTGGTGGTGCTTCTGAATTAGAATTAGATTTGCACTTTTGAAAAGCTCGTTCAGAACTTGTAGCAATCACTTTATCCAATATGGATAAGTCAACATTTTTATTCTTTGGGCAGCCACAACGAGCTGTTTGAAGAAGTAACACCTTCAATTCATTCATATATTTCCTCAACTGCTTGTTTTCCTCCATGAGTTGGCCAGTTTGAATTTTCTTTCCCTGATGATGCCGATAAGTCATGGCAGCCCTTCGAATTTGCATTTGTTTTTCAGGATCATGTTGATAATCATCAGGATTCAAAAGGTACAACGGAACTTTACCGTTCTTCATCGTGTCTGAAGTCATCATGGGTTCATGTTGAAAACATTCATCATCATTAAGCTCAATTATATCGTCGTCGTTCTCATTAATACAATTAATATCTTGCTTCCTCTTTCGCGATTGCCCTGGTGCCACTAAATTGGGAATGATTTGGAGGCGATTCACCTCCCACCCTGTCTCATCGTTGTCTTTGTCTTCATCCTCATTATCATCGTCATCGTCCTCATTTTCAAATATTCCATCTGCAGCATTCCTAACCCTGATGAAGCTTCTACCTTCCTCTTCATCTTCCTTTGCTTTCTCCTCTTCACTTTCGTCATCTTCCACTTGAATCACTGGAGGAATCGGTTTTGGTGTAGGGCTAATCTCCATAATCTCATCATCTTCCTCCTCATCATTCTTGCCCTCATCGTCCTCACTCAGATTATCATTATTAACACGAATTGCTGCAACTGCAGCAGTTGCAGCGGTTGAAGAGATTGTAACGGGCTCTTCCGAAGAAGGTGAATCTGCCTCTGGAGGCTCTGGACTATACGGTGTGTCTATAATACTACTCCTTCTTGTCCGTCGAGTTGACATCCTCAACAAGTGATAGCACAACCAATTCTTCCAAACATTCAAACTGTTCAAATAAACAATTAAAAATAATTTTTAATTTAATAACATTAACTGTTTTCTTGAAACTTTTAATTTTTAGCAAAAATCACAACTTACCTGTAGCTGTAGTACAGTAGAAATTATGTAATTACGAGAATTGGGAATAGTTTGAAGCCAATATTTATCTTTTGTCTGGTAACTTTAAAATAGTGGAGGTGATGATTAAAACGACAAGTAACTATAATTGCATGATAATTTTAATTATTTGCTTTGTTAAAAAATTGTTTCCAGCTGTAAAAAGAAGTAGCGAGTGAGTGCGCTTATTATAAAGTTGAAATCCCCAGTTTTAATGATTTTAGAAGAAAGGAAAGGGTTGGGGAACACTGCGTTGGTTAGTCCCTCGGAAGAACTTATTTTTCTCAATCTTTGAATTTCCGCTCCTTTCCCGCGCTCTTTGTCTGGCTGGAGCGAGGCATGTATGAATTGTGTGAAATAAGCACAAAAGATGTTCACAAAATCATCTATGATTTAACTTAATCTTTTCTTTTGGGGCACTCGGAGACGAGTCTGAAAACGTATGTACGTGCGTAGGCAGGGGACATGCAATTTTATTTTTAAGTCTACCCACATCCGTAAAAGTAAATGACGGGGTAATGGGAAACTTATTTAAATGTTTAAATACTTTTCCATCCATTCAAGAAATGGGAATTGAAGAAATAGAATGAATTGCCTGATAGATTGGGTAAGAAGTGTATGTAGGTTAGAGGACTCGGTCAAAAAGTACTAAATCCATTCTTGGATGTACATCTCTTCGTATTAAAATTTTTATAGCATATCAAAATACCTCTATTTGTCTGTCTGTCTGTACGTCCCTACTCAAAAACACTTAACTGATTTCGTCTTATAGCGTTTGAGAAGTATTGGAATAACAGCAAAAGTCACGGTTACAAAATTTCAAATTACAACATATGGTAATTTAACATATATGGCCGAAACGACAAGTACCTGTAACCTGTAAATAAAATGAATTTGCAAATAGGTATGCCAAAAACGGCAAAACAAGAAGTTGCTTATAATCTATTAAATCCGTTTGAAATGCTCGCTTCAAATATTTGATCCTATTTTCAATATTATTTGCGTGCATGCTTTCTGCAAAACTATCAGTTGTAAAAATCAAAATGGTGACATTTTTGTGCCACCTTTGAACAGAAGTTAATCCAAAAGTTTGCAAATACGGAATTAACCAAGGCTTGGAAATACATGAAATATTTAATTTGGAATATGGAATTGGATTATCAAGAGGTCGGCATGGAATTGGAATATTGGAGTAAAAATCCAGTAATCCTAATCCAAAATCCTGGATTATCCTAGCCCTGGATATTAATAAACATGTAAAAAACTAACAGCTTGGCGGCATAAAGTGAGAAATAAGCCGTTTCAAGCTAGTATCTATGCAGGCTTTTTGCCAATACTTATCTTTATAAGATGGGTTTCTAGTTTATAGACTTAAATATATTGAAAAACAATGAAAGTGACGATAAACTTTTGTCTGTATAGAAGTAACAAGTTTACCGGTTATTGATATTCAGGAATTTGAATTTGGTAATTTAAAAATAAACCGTTGTTTTCTGATAATGTGTTTCCAAATTACATAAAAAGGCTTAATTTTTACGTTTCACCTTTAAAAGGATTATAACTGCTTCCCCCATGTCTTGAATATCACAAAACTTGCAAATCCACTCTGGTGAATAAATTCAAATAATAAAATTTACGAGGAAACGCTTTAAATCGTAAATTAGTAAATTTAATTTAAAATAAAATGTTGCAGAATAGAACATTTATTTTAGCAATTTTAATATTTTTTCAATAACATACCATACAATCTCATAACGCAGTTATATCCTAAGTTTAATTAAAGTAAAAAGTCATTTACCTTAAGCTTTATTAATTTCATACAATAGCTAAAAGTATTTTATGATATCAAACTACGTCCATGAAAATTGTTCCAAATCTTTTCATCCAAATTTGGCATTTGCTTCACATTTCGTTACAAAAGGTTATTCCTAAAAAGGAATAAATATTTTCACTCTTTCTTTGAAGATTACAGAATATTAGGCTCTTCCTGTTAGCCTAAAATAAAAATCCCTTCACCTTTTCCCCCACGAAGGACTTCTATTAAGCGAGGCCTTGCGTCATATAAAATGAACAGTGAAAGTAGTAAAACCGAATGAGAATACATTTTTTCGTAATACAAATAGTATATGGTAGTTTTTTGCAGCGTGTAAAATTGCTGTACCAGACAACACATTCCATTTTCATTGTCTTCTTTTCCTTGCAAAAGTTCGACTTCCACACTCCACTCTATTCGCAGTTTAAATGTAAGCCAGAGAACAGAAACGGTGCTGAAATAATTCATCGATTTGTAAAAGGTTCCTTTCCCAAATGGGACATAGCATTGCTTTGAGTTAGCTTCTTATATTTTGACCCTTAATTCCTTTTACTCATATGTACGTATATAAATTTTGCCTGATTTTGCTTCATCTACAAAACGCACACGTTTGGCATCGATCTCATAGCAGTTTTATCTGTCTATGTATCTTTCGACAGTCGATAGACTCATCTTTTCAATTCTTTGTGTAATATTCTTTTTTGTAATTACTACTGTTGTGTAACACTTTAATAATTTTAGGCTCTTACAAAATATCAAGCGAATTGGCAGATCCTTAAATGAAGAATACGCTAATTTGATTCGACAAGAGTTTAAAGAGACTTGTGCCGTTTTTTCTTGTCCTGAAAAGATCGTTTCATTTCATAACGTCCATCATTTCATATTATTTATCTCTCGCTCGCATCCAACTCGTCATTATAATTATTATTATGACCATCATTAGAATCGTGAGAAGTGTGCAAAAAGGGGAAAAGTCTTTATTTTTGGCAAAGTATAACGTCGTCCACATCCCTATCACCAAGGCAAAATAGCAATAATGCCAAAAAGAACAATTTAAGCAGGACGTAATATAAGAGAATGTGAAGGAGATGAAGTGATTGAGTATCATCTTGACTTTTGCGTTTCCTTAAGTCTTTTTTCACGTTAACTCAACGACTTTTATACAAGAAGGCGCCTTTGTTTATTAATACGAAGTGAAGAGAGGAAAACTTGAGATTTGATATATTTTTTGCTTGCCATTTACAATTGGCTTGTTGTTTTGTTATTATAAGGAACACGAAAGAGTTTCGCTTGAAACCCAACGGTTTAGAAAGTACACGCAGTCTACTTCATCGCATTTCACATGTGTGATGTGCACTTTTAGTTGTGGGGATTTGCCCATTTTCCTATCCACTTTTGCTCACTTTTTGACTTCGTTATGCTCCTTCCTCCTCCACCACCACCTTCATCGCCACTGAGTCGTTAGAAAAACTATGTTCGTGCCTTTGCTGGCTCAGTCGGCTTTGCAAGTGGCAAGCAGGCACACCACCAAAACAAAATGTTTTAGAGGACTTTTGAAGAGGAAGTAAAACTGCATATACTTACCTAATTCCAAATATTTTTCACAAGAAAATAGGAAAATAAAAAGGACTTCAAAATAATTTATCATTTTAGAATAAAAGTTTTAAAGAACGTTTTATAAAATTTGCCAATTTAAACTGAAGAACCTACTTGTGAATTTAAGTGCTTCGCCTATACTTATATATAGACAATCTCTTCTCTAATTAAAAATTCTAGATTAGTGCTTTGTTCTGGTATTGTGCAATAATAAATTTGAAAAAACTTTCTATTTCTTATTGAAAAATGTTGTTGAAAATTGCAAAACTTAACAGTTGATATGAACAAGGATGCGGGGTATTTAAAAAAACCTTGCTCAAAATAATAGTTTTATAATTTGCGCGTGTGATATTAATGTGTTTAAAGGGCTTACAATTTCATTTCGTTAGATAACTTTGTCATCATTATCTTTTCAATATTTTCATACAAGTGTAACATAGAAGTAATTAAAAATGGTATTAAAATACTAGGCACAAAAAGCGTTGACAATTTCAAATCTATAACGTTAAATTAAAGTAGCCTTCCCGTAACAGCAACGTAATATTGGCTTTCAATATCGCAATATGTACACGACAAGTTCGCATTGATTTCCGCTATTCAAGTATAAAACCAATACAAAAAAGGTAAGACAAATATTCAGTTTTTTTTCGTGCATGTTCACTTATGTTTCATGAACTTGAATTGGTATTTTCCTTCTGTCATTTTCTTCTTTTGTCCTGTAAAATCGATCAAGTGGAAAAGTACTTTGTCTGAACTATTTCATTGGCAAAGTGAAGCATGCAAGTACAATTAGATCGCGTTTGGTTGTATTTTTATTCAAACATTTACGGCTAAATGCATGACATTTTTAAATTTGAAACTTACATGAGAGTTAAGTTGCAAGTGAAATAAAAAGAATGATTAATAAATGCAGATTGTGTCATTTCGTTTTAGTTTAGACTTGATGAACATCCAAAGATAAATGTAATCGTAATATTATAACTTTAAAAAGGACGATTTGGTTGAGAGGAAGTGTTTTCTGCAAAACAGCAAGAAAATGAAAGTTACATAATAAATTAAATTCTATATTCTGTAATACGGTATGAAACATTTTTTTACTTTCATTGCATCAGTTTCAACATGAAAATAATGATAATATTAATGGATTTATCTACGTATATCCTGTTCCGCCGTCGTCAGCTGTTTTGAAAGATCTCTTTTTAGAAAGAACATATCCGCCTTATAATATTTCACTCCCTTTCCTTCCGAAGCCCGAAGAAAAGGTTTTTTTAAAAAATGAGGCACACACGCAATCAATACGGTGCGTGGTCGTGTTAGATGTACATGTGATGATAGTAATCGCACAAAAGAATGATGATCTTTGAGAGATATGAGAATTCACATTATTTTCACCTTAATTCCTCCGCTTCTCCCGATTCGGGTCTGTTGCGTCACGTCCAATACGTTGATGTAGTTGTTTAATATCTGCCTCAACAAATTTGAAGTAACTGTTAACAAAATTGAATAACTAGTATAAATTGCAAAAAAGTAAAATAATTCATCAAATTAGCCGTTAAAAGTTTATGCGCGACTTTGAAATACCTGTTTATAATTAAAAATTGAAGTGGAACACATCATCGTAAAAAATTAAGAGCATTGATTGTAGTCGGTTTGTTTGAAAAAAATCTTTTTGCAATTCATATTAAACTGGTAAATTTTCATAAATCTTGCACGTGGTCAATAATAACTAGATCAGCGCCATTTTAAATTGGCATGTAGGAGACTGACGTAATCCAGAAAGATTAATATAGATAATGGAGCATGCTTTATATAATTGTAATTTTAAATGGTATTTAGTTCGGCCAAGTTTTTGTCAACTACCTAGTATCACCGCCAGGTAATACCCAGATTAGTTTTAAACTAATATATTTTTTACATCTTTTAAAATTTAATAGAGCGGCGTAACGCATTATCTAACAAGGAATCACCCCTAGATTATCTAACTAGAATATTTACCTGAAAATTTTGTTTTTAAATTTCAGGGTTTATTTTAATTCTGGCTTTGAAATATCTATTTTTCTAAAAAAATCATATTCAATTAAAAGAAAAATTCAAGATTATGTAGTTGGGTCAATACAAAAAATTTGTTCGTTTTACTCATCACCCAGTTTTAAATGCTTCACTGCAGTCGTTAAATTTCGTTATTAAGTTTTTGTTTACAGAAAGTTTCACGGATGCTTGAATAAATAGTTTTTAAAAATGGATACAAAATGAAACTCCCAGCATCATTGGTGCGTTCCGATGGAACATCCTTTTGTCTGCCTGTCTTCTATTGCTCTCTTAATCCGAAACATTTTTAAAGTGCACTTTAATAACTTTCATAAAAACATGCAAAAAATGACTTAACTTTTGTTTAAAAAATAAGGTTCATTCTACCGTCTAATTTACCTGTAGAAATTTTGACGTAGCCCCATAAAATAGGGCTACGTCAAAACAATTGTAATCTACCAGAATTGCTAATTTTTATATCATTATTAATTTTAGAGATCGTACAGTGTATCAAAACGGAAATAACAAATCTGCAAAATGATTAATATCGCTAGATTTTTAAAGTGTTAATTAACTTGTCTAAATGTATTTCAAAATTCTTTTAATTTAAATTAATTTCCTTATGCCCTTTTGGAATATTTTGTCAAGCATGAAAGCACTTTGGCAAATAGCGTGTAAGTCCAATTGAATAGGTCAGCACATTAATAACAATTTTTACCATTTTTATAAACTACAAAACGAGAGCTAAACAAGTTTATACCGGTGGCAGTACTAAAATATTGTTTGGGTAGATATGTTACAAAATTTGCGGTATTTTTTAACTTTAAAGTCCTTGCAGTAATCGCTTAAACCAAAACACTTGTAAATTGCAATTAGCAATCTTCTTGCTGTTTTAGAATTTAGCAGTTCAAGAGTCGAGTGGCAGGACTTTCCTTTAATATAGACAATGTTGAGGTGACATGAAGATTATAAAATGACCTACCTTGTTAAATTACTCGCTATAATAAATCCCGCTAGGTTCAACCTCAGCTTTAATCAGGCTCATTTTGAATGCAGTTTTTCAAGTTTTTCTCCCAGTCCTTCACTGTTTTATTTAGAAAAATTTGAGCAAGAAAAAACCCTGTAATAATTGTGATGGCTAGACTGCATAGACGATATGTTCCGAACTTTGGTGGACAATGACCTTAAATAACAAAAATTCAGAAACTACTACAAGACAAAGAACTGTTTATTATAATATGCAAGTTTCTTTATCATTTAATTCATCAATTTAAACCAATCTAATAAAAAATCCGTGTAAGTTGTTTCATTCATCCTAGCCGGTTGTACTACAAAGCATAAACTGTACAGATGAATGATTGATCTCAATAGATGATTTAATACAACACGATATCTATTTTGATTTTGATGTAATTGTAAGCAGAGAGTAGAGAAATTGAATGTTGCTCCTACATTGGCATAATTCTAATAATATGTAGCGTGTTGCATTGTTTGTGTGAGTCTACGCACAGAACAACTCTGTTTTGGCAAATGAGCAATAAAGAGAAAATGGCAATTGTTGAGTACTATTCACAATGAAGTTGGTTGACTTGATTATCAAACACATCATCTCGTGATTCTCCTCCTTCTCACCACCATCATAAACAATAACAACAATAAAAAATGCAAGTGTGAGGCAGTTTAAACCAGTAAATTCCGCCGTAATAATGACAACATAAATTGTTATATTGTATTAATTATGCTTATAATGAATCAATTGAGCCTTTTGAAGTACTTTCAAATAAATCTTCTAAAATATTATTCCCCTTCCTGTATACTTTTTCAATATGACTGACTCTATATTTGAACGTGTGGTGTAGTACATTTTGGGTTTGCCTTGCAAATTTACTATAATCATTATCCAATAATAATACTTAGATCATGACATATCGCTAATTCCATCACAATTTCAAGTAAACGTAAAGAATTTTGAAAGTTTATCTCTGAACAAAAACGGTCTGTAGCCTAGTTTCTTCAAATATAATAATGACGATAATGATTAAAATTACAATGAAGAATGTATTCATTGAAGCATATTATTATATCGAATTAGACCTCCCTGCACTAAAGACGAGGGTAGGAACCAGAGAAAGGACCAGGTGATATGTGAGTATAAGCAGACAGGAAAGAATATCAAAACATCAATATCTTTGAACAAAAGAAAAAAACAAGCTTTTGCAAAATTGTCATTAGTTATAACCTATGATAATTTTTAAAAAACGTAAAGAGGACTAAAAGAAATATGAAACAAAAATTATTTGACGTGAGTTAAATCTTCTCCTGTATAGAGGAGCGCTAGTTTAGTTTACATGTACAAATAAAAAATAATCGCTTGGAGACAGAAAATTCGTATTTTTTTGCATGAGAACGCCAACTGCTTGCTTTTCGATCAAGTGTGAAAGACAAAACTTATCTAAGCATGTCTTTAATACAGAAAGTATTTTGAGTTTGCGCTCCATTAAAAACTTAAAGTGACCCGTGATCAACGTACCTTAAATAAAAGTAGTTAAATGAATTTCTATTACATTTGTATAATGCAGATAATTGATATGGACATTCTTTCTGCAATTTTGTAGTAAACTAATTCAACAGTTTCGTAAATATTTTGGTTTTTAAGTTGAGAAGCGATAATTTTACAAAATTTTATTTTGAAACCGTATCAGACATCAATACGGCTGTTTTGACTAATAATTTGGCACATTTTTTTCAGATGATTTACTCCAACCAAACTTTCACTATGACAACCTTTATTAGTTTCACACGTTTGATATAAAGCTATTCCTCATACGATTCAATTTAGAAACTTACAAAAACGTGATTTTTGGTAGGGAGTATCTCTGAACAAAAGAAAGAACGAGATTATTATAATTTGCCAGGGTGTGTTACTTCCTTTTTATTTTTGATGTTTTATTCTTTGCATCAAAAGCTGCATGGGACAGATAGACTGACCTAACGACCTTATGACTAGCTTTTCAAGCAATAAGTCAAATTGAGTTGTACATTTATAATTGATTATAGTTATGAAGTTTTTGTTATCGTATTCTTTGCTCGCATAATTTAACCCTGGCAAAGGCTCCACGCGTATTTTAATCCGGTTTTGTATTAGCCTAATGCAATTATCATGTTCCACAATGTTATTCTTTTACTTCCTTTTTATTTTTGCTAATCTTGATAATGCTGGTAGAACATGGACCTGGATATTATTTTTATAGCGATTTTCTGTTGGCTATTAAAACTCGAAAACCTATAATATAGGATATCGGATGATGCCATTAACTATTATTGCTAATCTTGTTACTACTTTCTCCTTATTCTAATTCATTTAGAACTTTTTTACTTGTCGCACGACGCAGCAGCAGTTTCGAATTAAATATGATTTGATATTATCTAATTACAATAATAATATTAAGTTTGTACCTTCCATTGTTTCACACCATGCTATTACATTTATGTTTAATATTTCATAGTAAAAAGAAGTTTTATTTTATATCGGTGTAAATTATGCTGATCAAATATAAAGTTGGTGGCTTTAGTCTACGATATAAATTCTTTGTTGAACTCTTCTATTTATAAACATGCATACTTGTCAAATTATACAAATGCATTAGAACCTCCTGTGATCCATTCCTGAAAATGTTTGATTCTGAAATTACAGAAAGTGAATGAATTCAGGAAGGAAGTTGTCAGTAAAAATATTCAGTTTACTTGGTGGTGTTATTTTGGTGTTTCTTCTTTACAAACTGTAGCGCAAGGATAACAACAAACAAAACAAGGTTGTGTAATATCCGTTCCTTACCTGTCTTACCTATAAGTAATGTGAAGTGTCATTTTGTCTACTAAATTTCCTCCAAAACACGCATTGTTTTTAGTTGGCTAATAGTCAATTTGATTAACTTTTATAATACAACACATTGGTAATGCATTAAACAGCAGAAGATGGTCAGTTCAAGCCAAGATACGAAATACAGTATTTATGTATTATACTGTATTAGCTACTTTTAGTATTAGCATTTAGTTTTTAATATGATTGCAAACCTCATCAATTATCACGGTCTACCAACGCATTTTACAATGTTATCCTGAATGTGAATGGGAAACGGCTCCGTCGCACGCTTTCCTATTCTGTCTTGAATTTTGATATGGACAATGGAAGAAAATTCACGCTGTAGGTCTCTGAAGAATCAAATATGAAGTCTGAGCACAACAAAAAGGAATGAATTGGTAACCGCTGCAACGTAGCCTTTCCTTTCCTGTCGTTTCTTCTCCATTTCATTTTTCTTGTTAATGGGTTTTGGAAAAGTAGTAAATGCGGCAAATCACCAAAAACAAACAACGTTTTTGTACATTTACTTACAATTATAGCAATGCTTTCAAAAAATGGATTTCAAATATAACCACTCATCTTGCATGTAATATTTTAATGGCCTACCCAACGATATTAAAAATGGTCTGGCTTCCAGGTAGTTAAGTTTTGTTCAAACATGAAATAGGACAGGTATTTATTGAGTGAGTAGTCTGCGAGAGCTAACCACACATCACTATTTTACACTTGTAAAACGATTTTAATAATTTCGCATCAACATTTGAAGAAAAACTTGAATGAAAATGGGGAACGTTTGTTGTGAATTGGGCTGAATAAAACAATATAAAATTAATAGCACTTACGATCATTATTCGTTATGAATAATAAGGCCGACAAATAATGGATATTTTCCATGTAGGGTAGTAGTGTCTTGCAGCTAGAACAGTTTATTTATTCATCTAGTTCATGTTAATAGAAGCTTGTGTACGTGTGCAGGTCTAAACAATTGAAATATTTTTGCTTGCTGTCACCTTAAACCAAGCATGCTTCTTTTATAAAAAAATATGTAGAAAGACCCGTTTGTATTAATAATGCCACGTTCCATCGATTCATTTTGCAAGGTGGTAACACGGTAGAAAGTTCTAACACCGCGATCACCACCTTACTTAAACAAAACGTGCGATTCCTATGAACGGTGGCAGTCACAGTGATATATTAATGATTCATATATGAACAAAACCAAATTCATGTCACCGTCTCTACCTCTCTGCAAAAAACATAACATCATTTTCCTTTTTCTGTAGTTTTGGAAAGCATTTTTTTGCTTTCATTTCCATAAAGCAGTGTGTTACCATTATTAGTTGTAGTAGTATATAAAGATGGAGAACACTATGTGCCGCTTTTGTTTCTGGGACAATCCACTACTTCAGCATAATATTAAAAATACACTGCTACGAATACTATTACGGTTTGGAGCCATCATTACGGTGATGAGAACAAGCATGTGAAAGTACGGAAGCCGTTTGCAAAGTTTTATGGTAGAGCTGCGGGTGCTCCGGACAAAAACATTGCAATCTCATAGTTTTAATTTGACATCCGCTCATTTCCAAATTAAAGAAGAGTGTTTGCTTTCCAAACTTAATCCTTACGTCAATATTTTGATTTGGAAAGTTTGTCACGGGAGTGAAGTTCGTATTTACTGTGATAAAGAAGGGGAATGATTTCAAGTTGAAGAGAACATTTGAGTGAAATAAAAACGGAATATGTAAATTTGAAAGTGTATTTCTGTATCTCAATTTATTTTAGAAAGAAGAGGAGGAAACTAGTAAGGTGAGGGACTGAAACATCAACGGTACCAAGGAATTGATTCAGAAAAATATCAAGAAATAATAAAAATGGAACTGTTCCTGATATGAAGAGGAAGAAAAAAAAAGAAGAAAGTGAACTGATTATGGAGGGAAAGTTTTTTACAGATAAAATCAGAAACTAGAAAAGCATTTCTTGAGAAAAGTTAAAGCTGCCAGAATCGACGGAATGAATATACATAACTTGCCGCAAAACATTGGATTTTCTCTGTTCTTTAACATCATCAATGACAATTCTGGAAAAGGGAAAGCAGACAAATCGACCACCGGCAAAATCCTCATTGCTCAACCTGACTAAACTTTCCTTTGAAATAGTTATTTTGAGATAACTTACGAATTTATCTGCGCTAATAACAAATCAACAAACAAGTTTAAGCTTACAAAGTAAATTAATTTCGGGAAGTGGATGTGGAGTGGAGGCTTTCCTCATTAATGTAAGTGGATTTTAAAGTATTTATTTTGTAATTTAAAAAAACACTCACCATCATCATTTTAATGATATTTTTACTGAAAAGCTTCATCGAAGAGAAAAACTATTTGTATTACTAATATTACTCAACATTTCATTTCAATTCCTTTTTTGCACTTTTGTCTTCTCCTCATCAAATAAAACAAAGGAGCGTGCAAATACAGTAGACACAGTTAAACTTGAATTTTTCCTAATCATTACCACAAATAATCAGTCAACCTTTAATAAAGGTTGCAAAACCACATCCAGTAATGTTGACCAAAGTTATAACTTCCATTACGTAATTACTAAAGGTATATTACAATACATTATTTTACAACCGTATTAATTAATTATTTGCTGCAAGATACATACTACAGGAAATGTCAAGGGGGAAGGGAAACCACAAAATGTTTTTAGAAAAGTGGATACTTGAGTTGTATGAACTCTAACATAACTGAATAGGAAGCTCTTGGTCAAAATTATTTGAACGAAATGTCAATCTTATATTTACTAAAACTGAAAATGTGGTTCTAAATGATCCGTACCAACATGTCAATGAAATAATACTTCAGAAAAAAACATTGAAAATTGTTGGCACTTAACCTTGCTGAACTAAATATTGAAGAAGAAAAGCAAACGAATTTATGTAGAAGGTTCGTTCTGTAAAAAAGAGAATAGCAAAGTCATAACAGTAAACTATTTTTACAAGGGATTAAGAAAACAATGTAAGTTTGATCACCACAAGTAGCAAAATGTACTTTGCAATAATTCACAAACGTCTGTCTGTCACATTCAACATCTTCATAACCGTTGTCATGATCATCGCCAGCACCGTGACAGTATAACGATTCCAACCATTATTCGTTTCGGATCATTAGGAAGTATTTCCTTGTTGTGTTTTGCGGTTTTTTATGCACAACCATATCGTCATTCTCGTCATCATCATAACTATCTATAACCACTACAATTTTCTACTGCACATCTAGAATCTAAACCAGTAAAGCTACGTGCGCGAAAAATCTGTCAAAATAACTTATCCAAATTTTAAAATGCAAGGGAAATAGAACACTCTAAACTATTGATGAACCGTTGCATGCAAATTTTTCTAGTAAAGGAATTAGCATCAGTTGTATCGTGACGATTTTGTTGAGCCTACAAGCCAATTCCTAAGCACAAAAGAAAAAGACAAGGGAAATCCTCGTAACCAATAAAAATAATCGTCCACGTTGCTTTGGATTCGTTCCGATGATGATAGTTACGATTTAAGTATATGCATGGGTTTTGCTTTTTTGCAAATTTATAAACAGGTAAGTATGGAGTGATAATAAGAGTCTTCAAGGCACTCTCATTATGGTAGCTCTGACATTAAAACGCTTCATCTTAATTTTTCCCTTAGTCGTTTCAAGAAAATTTGTGATTGGTCGTGATTAAGGATTTAAAGACCAAAATTATTTTGTCAATCGAACATGTAACGATCTTTGTATCTTTCTTCAAAACGAAATTTCTAAAATAGAAAAAATCTTTAAAGTTTAAAAGACAACCTGATAAATAAGTATGCAATTAGATATTTTGTACGGTTTGGTTGGACTCCATTAATCCAATAACTATCAAGTACATGAAATAATCATGAATGTACATTATATTATTTTCTCGTTTTCAGTTTTTCCTTGTGAGCTTTTTTCGCTTGATCGTCCCTGCCCAACTCTGCCGGATATTACAAAAAGATCATCAGAAGCTCGGCGTTTTTTGTTCTACTGACTCAGACTTTATAGACTGACTCTTCCTCCCAACTTCGGATGAGAATAAGTCTCATAGTTGCTGTAGAATCTTCGTCATTCTCATCATCAGCAATTCAAGAAGAATGCCAAGTTACTTAAATAACATAAAAGGAACATCAAAAACTAAAGAAAAGACATTCATTCCCGTTCTTGCAAGAACGTCTTGACGTTCATTTTGATACTCTAGTATTTAGCATTGCAAATTTTACGAATCTACTATAAATAGGAATACATCGCGCCCTATCTTTGTTTTTAGTCCTTACTTTACTACCAAGATATCATCATTTTCTTTATCAAACAACAAAAACAACATCGCTCATAAAACCAGACGGCCTTTTTATAAGCAAAAGTACAACTGTATCTTCTTTTTACTACAAAGCACACATTACAAAAACTAACTAACCGCCATCACATAATATTTTTCAGCAAACCGACTTTTTACTCTGCATATTTTAGTTTTGTATCGTAATTTCGCCACTACCGCCACCGCCGCTTTAAATAGAGGAAAAAACGACAGAAGGATTTGGAGATGACTACATAGTCTAAAGTTTTTTTGCACATTAATCCTCCTCCTTCTCTCTATTTAATCCTACAAGAAAAGCAAAGTCTAAAATCATTTTGATATATTTATATTCCTTTTCTCCACTTATACAAAACTGCTCTTCTTCCTGTGCAACTACTAGCAAAAATTGCACGTATGAGAAATGGATAAGCGGCGGTTAGACTTGCTTTTATATTGAGATTGACTTGGGAGAGAAGTGAAAAGAGGCAAAATGCAAGTGTAAAAATTAAAGCATGATATTAGATGATAACTGAATGAACAACTCTGCTATTTGCTGCTGTTTGTTCCTTGTGGTGATATGTGATATGTTACCAGAGATATGGGAATGGGAGTTTTGCTTATTTCGCTTGAGTTTTCCTTCGGTATAATACTCTGGGATTGAAGCATGTGGAGTGTCAGTACGCCCAAGTACGTTGCGTCGTCCAGGACATCATCGCAACCGACTAATAAAACTCCTTCTTCGCTTCCACTTCTTTTAAACAAGAACAACGACTCACTTGCTCGAACTCGTGTTTGTGAAGAACATGAAGAAAGGAAGTAGCGATGGTAGCAGTGGCGAGGATGATGCCGCCGGAAGAAATCCCTTCTTCAAAGGATTCAAATAAGGATTTTAAGGTGAAGAGGGAATGATTGAATACTTGATTCTTCGAACAAAGTATTAAAACAGACATTTGAGTAGGAGGGAAGGAGGAGAAGAAGGAATTAGAGATTTTGAGAATTTGCAATATACAAAAGATTTTTATTGAGATCAAGTATTGCTTTCTCCAGGAAGACTATAAAAGTGTTGGCTCTGCGGCGCTCCTATTCCAGTTGGGAAACTGTGGGGAAGGAAAGTGAAATTTACTCTCGTCAAATATTAAAAAGTAGGGTGCTTGCAGTGATTTTGTGTTATATTTCGAAACTTTTTAATGAAAATATTTTGTCTGTGATTGAAAGTTTTGTTTAAATTTAAAAACGATAAACAATTGCCCTCGTTATCAGTACAAATGTAAAGATGAGGCAGGTATAAATAATAAACTCATTGGGATAATGGGCATAGTGGTTTTGTATACGAAGTGTCTTGGGACAAAATAAAATATTGCTAGTCACCATCATCATTATAATCACTGTTTTAATTACCAAGTTGGTTTTTTGGATTCTGGATTCCTTAATGAGGTGTTGGATGATGAAGCTATGATAAAATTTGTGCAGCAGTGCTAATGTAAAACATTTTTGTATAATTATCCAATGACAATAGGACCGTTCTTCATGCTCTTCTGAAATTTCGTCTTTGTTCGTATATATTGGAAAGGACGCGTCTTTACTAAATACATGGAAAATTATTATAGCGCACGCACATAAAAGATAATGTTGTTTGCGGGAGACAAACAAAGAAAACCCCAAAAACAGAAGAAGCACGCCTCCCGGTTTTCAACAAAACAGCGCGTTTAAAATTAAAATTAAAAAGAGCTATTTAAAAAACTGTATTTTACCTCCCAAATGAATTTAAGATATTACAAAAGTACATAAAAGAATCTCTATGCCTTGCTACTATCCATGTACAACTTTCTAGTACTTTCCATCTGTAGGACTTTCTCCTTTTAAATAAGCTCTATTTCCAGGAATCTACAAAAACGTTTCGAATACAATCAGTTTATTTATAACTGGAATTTGAAGAGAATTTTGGACACAAAAGGAAAATCATTTGTTCAGATGAATCAAAAGAATGAGAAAAGCGGATTGAGAGATAAACTACGTCATTCTCATCGTTAGAATTTTATAGGCATCAACAGGGTAAATTTTTCCAAAGTCCGTTTAAATGCATCGACTCAAGTCGACAAAGACTTGTGTAATTATCCTTGTAATTACATTCGTATGGTTTCATAACTCCATTCTTCATGTTTTTCGGACGGAATCTTCCGAAAACTCGAGTGAAAATGAAATCAGGTAAGCAACAACGATCAAGTATTTTTTCATATTAATGTATTTTTACTTTTATACTGGCATAATATCTCATTAAATATTGTAACAAGAACGTTTTTTCGCTGGTAGCAATAAAACAAGCATAAAACTGTTTCATGAACGTGACTTATTACTTTTGCAAAAGATATTTATTTTTCTGATTACATTTATGATTTGTATAGGATTTATTATAAGGAAATGAACAAATCAGAACATTTTTTCATGGACTTTTGCACAAAAATCCTGAATTTTTTTACAGATTCCTAGTTATACAGGATCATTTACACAAACGGCTATTATTAGTTTTGCGGTTCAACTAAGATCACTTTATACCAAGTACCATTGTCTTCATTTACGATCTTAATCTTACCCTCGTATGCTTTTTTATGGTCGTTGCAGTATGAGATTTATTCTAATGTAATAGAGAGAGGACAAGACATACCAGTTTTATTGATAAAAAGGATTCCTGTTGTATCTTTAGCCTTTTCAACATTCCCGTGTGTCTCATTTTTACTTTCCTTCATGATTTTAACATTGACTGTGAGACAAATATCAGCAATGAAAGTTCATTTAGCGGCGTTATTGATGAGTATTATTGGCATGTCGTAGTTTTCTCAACAAGTAAGTGCATTAAAAATTCTAGACTGATCCTAAGCATTAAATTAAATTATTTCTTTATCTTCCCAATATAGTTTATGCATTGGCACGAACCACACATCATTGACTAGAAAAAATATCCTAAAGAATAATAGCGGGATTGTTAAGACAAAACTGATATATGATAAGGGGAAGGATAACAAACACTGATCATTGTCTTGCAAGAAAAAAATTCTATTAATAAAATGGCTGATTAAATCTGTCTTGCTGCCTTACTTTCCTTTTCATCAAAAGCAAAAAAATATGATTAAAGTTTTCCAATCCAATGTTTGAATCCAATTTTCGTTTTCTGTTTCCATTTTCTGCACAAAATTAGAAAATTTCTAGGTAAAGGAATTTGATATTTGAATTCTTACTGAATTTAGAAAGAAAATAGGAAATTTAACACTGATTACTTACATTGTGGTGAACAAAAGGTAAAAAACTGTGTGTTAATAGCATATCCGATTTTATTAATCCTAGTCGTAATAATTGCGTGGGGGAAACAGCGGAGTACCGACTTGATCTAAAGTAAGAATAGCTATACTCTTTTCGTGCAGGTTTGCAAAGATTATCCAAGTAGCAACTTCTAGTCATTGTCAATTTTCTATTACTTAAAAAATCATTAATGATGCACGTATAAAGAATAGGTAGTTATCTGGTAGTGGGCGTGGGAAAGTTTCACTTTTAATAAGCATTGTTATCAATGTCAAGCTGTAGACTAATACTTTGAATGCGTATGCAAGGAAATAACGTAAATACGCTAGTTTTCTACCGGTTGTACTAGCCGGGTAATTAAAATGCTCGTAGTGGATGTAATAACATGAAAGAATGTTGCGTATATATGTTACCCTCCATTCTACTCGTCATAACTGAAGCAGGCAAAATATTATTCAGTTTACTTTAAAGATCCCTTTTTTTAGTTGAAGACTTACAATATCATGAATATATATACTAATAAGCTTTTATACTTTTTACCAAAGTTGGCAATTTCAAGGAGTCTGCATAATCAGTGCCAGTATATGATTATCAGTGGATGAGGTTATAATTGAATTAGCGAGCGATACAATAAGAACCACTCCATTACATACGCGATTTCTTAAACATAGCTTTAGATCTTTCATCCTCCATTTAGTATTAAATGCGTTTATATAACATGCACTCAAGCCGGAAATGCACTCCGACGATTGACACATCTGACAGCGATTTGCTCAAAATGAAAATTCATCTACTCAAATTATTTCCCACATAAATTATCACTTTCGTACATTTGCAGCGATGTTGTTAGCAAAAATATTAAATTTATATGCCAAAGTGAAAAATTATTTTGGCATAGTTGTTCAATGCAGGAATTTCAGTCTATATTTTACCTTACGTCAATGTTATCATTATTTGAAGCTGAAGAGTTTGCTTACCTACAATGCTCACCTTATGAAATCACAGAAAGGAAGCCGCATTGCGAGATTTTTCATGTATTTATGTAGCAATCTAGTGTTTATTTCCTCTTAAAGATTCGAATCGGAATTGAGAAGATTTTTGTCTTGAAGGAGTCAAAGGAAATCATTAAAATGCATGATTGTAAATTCACGATACTTTGATAAGGTTTAAAAAAGGCAATCACTCCATTTTTTAGAAGCATTAACAAAAACAAGTTTTTGGTTCTGTCTGGTTGAAAGCAGTATGCCAGACAAACTGTCATGTCTTTTTGAAAGAGAATAATTTGTAATTTTCAAATGATAACATTTGACTTTTTTGATGACTCTTTAATGTCATACATACTTGAACTCTGGTCCTAAGGAGATTACGGCTTTTGAAAAAAACTACAATATAACAGTGGAATCAGTGACGTCGGCGTATATTAGCGTAGCCAAACTAATTGCATAATGAGGAAAAATATACATATACGGTTCGTTTTTTAAAAAAATATCGGTATCTTTTTAAAACGGTTCAGTCAACGGTTTCGGTTAAAGTGTCACGAAACGTCCACACGCCATTTTAACTTTAATTCTTATTGTAAAATAAAGAAAACGATACATGATTTAATCGTAGTATTAAATTAGGTATTCAAATTAGTCTATCACATGAGACTTGACCCCGACGATATATGCCTTGATAGTGGACCATATAAATAGTAAAAATAGATCATCATGTAATAATAAACTTTTTTAGGGAAACTTTGCTTGTTTGCTTATGCAGTCACTATAATTTATGGAGTACACTACGTGTCACGGTCATCCTTTGATGATCTGACAATCTGCTTATCCTTCGAAAATCCAAATACGACCCCATCAAGGAATTGTCAATCGTTATTTATATAAGGAAAATGCAGATGATTTAATTTACAGATACGTGCAACTTACAAACTGAAAATTTTGCATCTGGACGCATAACTAATTACCAAGATTAGAAGAAACATCTCTTGTCTGAGTTCATCGCCGATTAAATATAATTGAATCCACTCAATTCTTTTAATATTTAAAGTTTAATGATTTCAAAAAGTTCATAAAATAATGTCAATTATATTCTTATCCAGATTTAGCCACAGTAACAGAATCATTGAATTGGAGATTAACTTTTTGAACAAAAAAGGTTTAAACGTCAAATTAATGAAATAATGGAACAATGCCGTTTCACTTTAACGTATGTATCATTGAAGCTCTTTATGCTGAGATTTATTAAGCTGATAACCTTGATTGAAGGTTTATCTGTAAAATTAATGAAACTGCATTGTCCAGAAAATGATTGAGGAAATGAATATGAAAAACAAGAAAACAAAACAGTAAAGACATTTAAATGTAAGTAATGACACCGGATGTAGAGTGCGTGTCAAGTTGATACAACTCGGACCGTAAGTACAGACAGGCGCTATTGATGAAACTGGCTGAAACGTTTTTACCGTCATTCTCTCACTCGTTTTATTCTTTTTCGATGGATTTAGTGACAGTTTTTGAAATTATTTGGCCAATCGCAGTGAATATTCTTATCAAACTACTCTAAATAAATGAAATGATTTTCCTTGCAAATCCAAACGCTATACATTTGAAATATTGAATTGTGTGCTATTATTCCTTATGAATCGTGAATAAAAAGCAGATTTAATGATCCATGAAAACAAACAGATCCAGCTGAATCTACTTCAGGTTTATTCAAGCATTTTCCTTTAATTAGAAGTCAGATGAGTTTGTCATAATGAAATTTCCGGTAGTATTATCTTATTGTCGCCTGATCCATCCTTTCAGTAATTTAATGAACCGCTTCATTATCCTATTTACATACCTAATCTTTCTCTCTCCCTTTTACCCGTCGATATGGATAGAGATAGATGCTGCAGGATTGAATTTTATTAAGCATTTGGCTTTTCACTGCAGTTCACGTCCCTTTCATTATCTTCATTACAGTTTCAGTCAATTTAAAGTTTTGTCATGGACATACACAATAAAAATCATAAAAAATCGTGACTTGGGTTGTTTATTCAACGCAACTCTCTTTGTCATCTTTTGTTCGTGTCAATTTTTTTCTGAACTTTATGTTTGCTTTATTTTACTTCTTTTTATGTCCCCAAATTCACTATTTAGCGATACTGTTTTGATGTTCTGATGACTTATTATGTTATTATGACAAACTTGCCAGGCATTTTAAAAAATAAATAAGGTAGATTCAGATGTTTATTGAATTAGTCTACGTGGTTGATACCACAAATTGTAGACTGAATAGAGATGTGATTATTTAGTTAAGTCACATCATAAAGTTCATCCAATTCAATGGAAATGGTGGACCGTCAGAGGATTATGTTAATTTGGGGAAATATGAGACACTCTCGTTTGTAGGCAATATAATGACTGACGCAAAGCAAAGGATAATCCTTTCAAGAGAACATGATCATCGCATTTCAATTTAATTTTACTTGTACATTAAAATAAAATTTTATGAACAAGCTTAACTTTTACGGCCAAACTGTAACAACCATGACAACTTGCCCATCATTATAACATTAAACAAATACAAGAAAAGCAAGCGAGAGTGATTTGAAAAGTTAGCAATTGCTATGAACATCTGCTCCGAAGGAAATTCAATGAGATTTGTTTTTCTTAATTTTATTATTTTAACTTTAAAATTCGTAATGTGGTATAAATGCGTGAACAGCTTAAAATTTTGCTTCATGGTTGCAATTTGTACCAAAATTTGACATGGATTTTTGTGCGTTTCGTTCCTAAAACTATAAAATTACGTTTGATATGAAATAAAACAGAAGGCCGTTTGTTTATGATGGAAAAGTAAAAAATGATTATATTACTAAACAAATGAATTTGCTAGAATGTTTACAAATCATATTAGTTTACGTTTCTGCTTTTATGAAACAATTGGCTTCACTTTACATGGGAGATTATCCATTTATTTTAAATTCATCAATGACTGCTGCACATCAATTTATTGTAATCATTTAAAAAACGAATAAATGTTTTCCATTTTTCAGACGAAGCGAAGCTGAAAGACTGAAGATTTTTGATATTGAAACCGCTCTGAAAGGTGGAAACCTTCTCAGTAACGGGCCAAATGGAGGAGGGGGTACTAATGGGGCTTCCGGTGGTGGAGGTGGGGGTGGTGGTGCAGCAGGTGGTGAACACGGACGTTTGGGCACGCCCGCCTTCATCAATCTCCCTGAAGCAAACCCACTCTCGGAAGATGAAATTGCAGTGATATCAAAAGAGATTAGAAAGCTTAATGCTGATCAGGTGAGCAGAATTTGTACAATTTTTTACAGTAAAATTGGATGTTTTCATACATATTTATCATCTGTTGCTTCTCATAATGTGCATTGGTCTAAAATTGGTTTTAACGATATTTTCTTTCGAAAGGAAGAAGGAGGAAGGACAAGTATAATTTGCTCATTTTTACTTCTACTAATAATGTAATAAATTTTTAGGTGTTTGCAAAAGTGTTTGTGTAACCTCACTCATTATTGCTCATGCCCAACGAGTAGAGATTTGGCTGTTATTTTCTTCTTGTCTGTCCGTCTTTTTCCTATCTGCCAAAACTCAGAGTCTCGAACTCGATAATACACATGCAAGTTTTATTATAAAATTTAACAATGGAAAATCCAAATGTTTTAGCAATTTTAATGATATTACGATGACTGAATATAATTTCAAACTTGCTAAAAATAAAGCATAAAAATAACAGATTACTGACTGAACCTACTCCCGAACTCAACAATTTAAAACTTGCCGTGAGATAGCAATATGCAAGATAGTAGTTATATAACTTACTGATTTTTATTCATCATTACATCTGCCATTCTTGGAATGAAAGAGAAATGAATTCAGTAAAAAAAATTTTTTTGCTTATTTCTAGACAGTGATGGCAGTTCATCTCTAAAACCCATCGCGTTTGATTTTTTTGCAAGTTTTACCCATCACAGGCTGAAGATAACTACTTAAAAGATAAATTTCTTACGAGTTAGTCACCCAAACTCAGAAAAAGTCATATAATTTTAAGATGCTGATGATGAGATGACGACTCCCTCATCAACAAAGGTTATTTATGGAGCCATGAACAAAATGTAAAATAGTGATGATACCTAATTGTATTTCCCCTTCCTTTAAATATTCTACTCTTTTCTGTTAATCGTCATCAACCATTCTCAAAACTTAAAGTGATTTTACAAAATGATCATCATCATACTTAATTTGCTTTACGAGAAATTCGTAAAGGGCAACGTTGATTGCATTATTTTCCTGTTGTTAGGTGATTAAAGAAACAATGTATTATTAGGTGTGTATGTGCGAAAGTATTCAAAGATTGGAAGTGAAACGATAAATGCATTCCAACGAGTATTACCACTGTGGCTTTTCCGCCTTGAATAACACTTCCATCACAGAAGTTTCCTAAATGTTATTCTTGAGTGGTTACATTAGAAGTTTGAAAATTTTTAAAGAAAACCTATGGTGATGATGAAAACGATTCTAATGAGGGGGTACACAGTATCTCAAAGATTCTTTCTGAAACTCTTTCTCTGCGAGACAGCCACAGTCTGACATATTTTATGCATATTATTATATACGAAATAGAAACTTGGAACGCTGCTCCTATCACTAATGTAATTGCTCAAGAGAAAAACTTTTTAACAAGTGGAAGAAAAAACAACGATTTTTGTTGGATGTGATAAGATATAAAAGATGATAAAGTTTCGTAATATTCGTTTAGCTTTTTTGTTTCTATATATTCCTCTCTGGAACTTTTAAAATCAACACACAAATCGATTTGAAACACAAAAAAGTGTCTTGCAATAAGGAAGTGATGAAAACCACATGTCACAAAATTTCCTTCTCCCAACTCGTAGGAAAAAGTTGCGAAGCAATTGGCTTTTCTCTAAAGTTTTTGTTGTATGCATGTGGTAAAATGTGTTTTTAAACTTTCCATCAGTTTTTCTGCTCAGATAGAAACGAAAACATGTTGATTTCTTATATTAACTGTGTCGTGCTTATACTCACATTTATTTTTTAAAAATCTCAATGTTTTAGCATTAAACTATGTTGATGGGAATGGCAAATGTTGCGTACTACTTAATATGCATAGAAAAGGGTTTGAAAAGTTTTACAATCTTTTTAAAATTTCATAAATATTTTTACATTTTGTAGAAAATTTACAATTTGGAGAAATTCGGCCCTGTGAACGAGAATACGTACGTGATAGTGATCCAGGTTCACTCCAGAGTCGAGTACCTAAGTCTGTTGGTGGATAGCTTGTCTCGAATGCAAAACATAGAAAACTCTCTCATAATTTTCTCTCACGATTTGTACCTGCCTGGACTCAATGAAGCCATTCGAAACATCGATTTCACACGAATTATGCAAATTTTCTATCCCCACTCCATCCAACTCAACCCGAAAAGATTTCCTGGTCAAAGCCCTGATGATTGTCCTCGTGACATCACCGTTGCAAAGTAAGTCAACTTAAGTCTCTGAAAACTCGACTGAATTTTAATTCAATCCCCTTATTTAGTCATCCCCTTAATTACTTTATTCTAACATGACGATTTTTATTTCCTTAGTAATCTTTATACGATTTGTGTAAAAGTTTGTATGTACCCGCTTGTATTTAACTTTCAAGTTAATATTAATTACTAGCAATTTAAGCATTAATTAGCACTAACGATATGCCGATCCCTCAAAGAATTTAAAAATATAATCAATGAGTAAGAGGAATTGCACAGATGACCTGTTGCCTGTCTGTCTTGAGGTTAACTCGACTTTTAGACATTCATAAAGACTGACATTTGACACAGTTTATTGGCCTAAAAGGAGTTAAAAGAAGAAATGCAATTTCACAAGTAATACATGAGTTGGTTTAACCTGAGACAGAGTTCTTACTTGGAAAGATTGATATTATAATTATTACATGATAAATAGGTATACTTAAATAGGTTTCTTCCTTTTTTCTATTTCCAGAGCAAAAGAGATTAAATGCATCAATGCAGACTATCCAGATGTTCACGGCCATTACCGTGAGGCACGCTACACTCAAACCAAACATCATTGGTGGTGGAAGGCTAATTTTGTATTCGGCAAACTAGACGTACTTAGCAATTACACTGGTAAGTCAAAACCCATCAGCATGTCAACATAATTATCATCCTTGCCATCTGGCTTGCCAATTTATTGTCAAAATGTCAACCTTGCTTACCTGTCATTTAGTCATGTTTCACTCTTTTTGTCAACATCTTTTTCTTTTGCTGGACTGATGGCGAAATTTTGTTAAATTTCCACTGTTTTAGGTGTTATCGCTTTCCTGGAAGAGGACCATTACGTAACACCAGACTTCCTTTGGATGCTTAATCTAATGGAGACTGCTATGATGCGAAATCTTTGCCACGGCTGCAACATTCTCTCTTTAGGCACCTATTTAAAAACATGGAATATACGATCATCACATTCTCGGGTATGATTTTATGTCAACACTTGTTCCATAATGTACAAACAATCAAAATATTTTTCTGCTACTTGGAATATATAGTACAGAACCATTAAAAATCAGGTGAAATAATGATGTTGCATGCAAACAATGACAAAATCAATTAGATTTATGCGGTAGATTACTAAAAAAAAAGCTTTACAATCAAGTTTGAAGGTTTACTGGGTTTATTATCTAACACGGGAAATGACAACTGACGCAAGCAAGCAGTGCTAATGTAAATATTTTGATTTGATGTAGTGCGTGGGCAACCGACCGAGAAATCAAATCAAAATTTCACTAAACTTTGAAATTACCCTGTCACGTAAAGCGTACTTTCTTAATTCACTGCAGCATGACAAAAAGGATTGCGGATATTAAATATATTATTGCAAACAATTTGCATTCACAGGAAAAAACTAACTTATGCATACGCTATTTGTTGCAAATTATGCAATAATAGCATTAACACAACAAGAGGTCAAATGTAAAAACACATTGGGCTTGATTTCGGCATGATCTCACATTTAGCTAAAATGTATTCATTTCACACTTTCTCCGCAAATTGCACCCCATCACTTCATAAATTAGCACTCAAAGTATTAATATAAAGACATAGAAAAGAGTAAATGATACCGTAGTTTAGCAAAACGAGGGTAGCAATGTATGTATGTGTAATTTGAAATTTGAAAGCGATTTGCAGCGATGTAGATAGCATCTGTTTGTGTACAGTAAAGTTGATTAAGGACAATGAAGTCTGGAACATGCCGTGTTAATCAGTACTAGTAAATGTTTAAGTAATCATAGTTATTTATCTTTCGATAACATTTGTTGTTGTCCTTAGTAAAGAATGAACGTCGAACGTGTTGATTGAGAAGATGCTGTGTAAAAACAATAAGTACTTACATTGTTGAGTGTTCCTGTCTGAATGTGTTTTTGATTATATTATGTATTGTAGCTGCCATTGATCCTGAGGCCAATTTCTTACTTGTATCCTAAACAAATGGTATCCGACTGGGTGAAAAGTAATGCTGCGCAGGTCCTGAACTACTCAAACCACTAACAAATAATTAAAACTATAATAAAAAAATATCCCTCTTAAGTCTTGTTTCTAATTTGCTTTCTTGGGTATTTTAAAGTATTGTGATTTATTTTTTTGCTTCTCATATATTTTGTAGCTTTTAAAATTATTAAAGTACCAGAATTCGTACCAGAAACCAGAACCGTAATCTAATTCTAAAATAATTTTAACAGTTGAGCCCTTTATCAATCAGCAAAGAAAAATACGTGGTCTGTGGCACATTTTATATAAATTTCCTAGAAAATGTTTTCACAGTGTATTCTATTTCACCAATTAATTGTAGTTTGCCCCATTATCAGAGTAAAATGCACAATAGAAACCTTATGATAAACCGTTGCAGCTTTGTACATATGGAAAAGTATACGTGTAATTATTCATGCTTTAAGTAGTTGCTAGTGCATTCTGTAATTATTTGTATGTCTTCTGTATCGTCTTGAAGTTTTCAACGACATTTATTCATTTGTGGCTATGTGCATAGAAATACCACCTTTATTGTTTGCAGAATGAAAATGATTCATTCCGGATTGTTCTAAAAATCTCATTGAATGTGAAAAAGTTGCTCTCACTGTATTTTGAAAACGTTTAAAGCAAAAAAAGTTTGTCGTTTGTACAATTCAAAAATGATTTTATTCTGATTATTCATTTGCGAGTGACAGTCGTAAAATATTTTCCTTCCAAAACATCCCTGATCTGATACTATTTTGGTTGACCTACATATATGTGTGCAAAAGTGAATATTATCCGTGATTTTCTTCTTTGGTTTCGCCAAGCAGTTTTAGATTCTGAATTTAGTTGACAATTTGTTTTTTTATTTTTATGGATGCTATTATTACATGATCATTATTATACGTGAAAGTATACCCTAGCATTATCTTCCTTTGCTGAAAATATGAAACAAATGCTCGAAGATATCCTGATTATTAATTGATAATTGTTTTTATAACTTTTGACATATATCTAGGCTGTGGTGACAAATTGGATCTCTTCAAAGCACAACATGGCCATATCTTTCAATAAAACTCTTTGGGAGAAGCTTCAACGTTGCGCTCCAACATTTTGTGATTATGATGACTATAATTGGGATTGGAGTTTACTTCAAGTCTCTTACACTTGTCTCAAAGCCCAGTTGGATGTACTGTATGCAAAAGCACCCCGAATTTTCCACATCGGAGACTGGTAGTTTTGCTATTTCATTCTTTATTATTATTAATCAATTACTGTCAGTTTTGCTTAGTATGTCTGAATTATTTAAATTTCTGATTTTTAGCGGAGTGCATCACAAACGCAAAACTTGTGACCCAAACAAAGCTGCACTATCCATCGAGAAGGGAATTAAACAGTACAACTCCCTCCTGTTTCCTGACACCCTCACAGTAGAACTGCGACGGGGGAAGAGGATGCGACTGAAAAAGGGGAATGGTGGGTGGGGTGATGTTCGAGACAGGAAATTGTGCATGTCTTTTGTCGAATCTCCTTGAACTACTTTTTACTCCTTCCTAGTAATAATTGTGACCGTCTCATTGCATCGTCGTCATTTCGTCTCGCATGAAACATTATATTCTTAATTATAATATTTTATAAGGTCGCTATTGTTGAAATTCATTTTCTTTATATAATTATAATTTAGACATAAGAAAAGATCTATATATTATCCATGTTTTAATACTTTTTAAAGAAAAAATCTCAAGAAATTCTTGATAATAATGTAAATTATGTCAGAAAGAGTTATTTTACTTTTTGATTCAGACAAAGTCAATAGAAATTAATTGAAAATCATCATCAATCAAATATATGCTGCTGAATTGCAAAGGTCAATTTGCAAATAAAGAGGACTATATGTTTTGTTTATATTGGTGAAGCGCTAACAAATAGTTTCATTGTTAAAATCATTCATTAATCATTAAGCAATTCGGTATTTTGGTTGATGTTTTCCTTCGAGGCGTGATTGTTGAAGTTTAAAATATTTCCATGTACTTCTCGCATATTGTTTTAATGAACTGAGCTATATTGTACGGTAACTACATCTATTTTTAATGAGAATAATTATTAGAATACAAACGCTGTTATCGAGCAAGTATTGAAATATTTGAGAATGGGCGAAAGAATTGAATTGAAACTATGAGAACTTAAATGTTATCGCTTTTAAAGAATTTTACATGAAATCTCTAAATGAATTAAGCTATATTAGTACTTACTATACAGGTACAAGATAATATTTTACCTTAATTGAATGCTACAAACGCTGCATAATAAAATAAACGGACAAAGTATTTGTTCCTCGAGGGAATACCCTTTATAAATTCCAAAAAGAAATTAATAACAACAAAACAACGCAGATTTTAATACAAATTAAAGCATAATTATAAGTGAATGTTTGGAAAGTGTTTAAAGTTCTGAAACGCTGTTTTTTGTAAGTCACTTTGTTCCTAAAGTACGTATATATTGCAATATGCATTAAATCCAGTAGCTGATAATAAATCAAAAATATTGTAATGTAATAATTGATGCAACTGTGATTAGCTAAATGAAGCAAATTATATAAGAGAGAAAGAGATTGCTCTTCGAATAAAACTAAGCTTTTGCAAAACTTACCATTGGCTTTAAATTAATAGAAAATAAATTTATTTGATCATGATTAAAGATGAGATATAATCGCAACTGCAGCCATAATATACACTTTTGCATTAAATGGAATAAATAATCATAACCTTATGCAACAGTTTTAACGCTCTGGCATTTCATACTCCACATTTTACAATACATTTTACGTTATTGCAAAATACTTATTAGATACCTATTTCATATGAAGAAAATATATATGTTTACCCATATTTTTTCGAGAAGTATTATCAAAAATAGCTTTACCTGCATCTGAAGTTCATGAGCTGTTCAGTATTGTCATTTATATTGATTTGATTTTCAATCTGATCTGATAACTCCATTCATTCTCCATGTTGCTACAAAGCTTCGTTTTACGCACTGGGGCTAACACATAAAAGGCAGATCATTTTAATAAGATATGACAAGACAATAAATACCTAAGATCATGGACTACATAAATATGTGGGCATATTATTTTTTCATACTTTTTTCTTATTGTACTTATTAGTCAATAGCTGCAGGCACTTGAAGGTTTGGCGAATTTGTTCTTCTTAATATTAGTATTCTTTTGGACCATGGCAGAATCATTTCTTAAGCTTTTGAAAAGAAGGGATTACAATGACGTTATTCATGGCTATGTTTTGCACCTTCTTCGTCAGCTCTCAGTGTATCATTTTTAACTCATCATTGTACTTACTCCAGACAAGAAAAAAACAAATGCTTCAAAACTTTAAAATGGCCAGTGTGCTACAGTCTGCCAGAATTCATTGTTAAAGCTTCTTTGTCTTTCATTTTTTCGTCCTTCCGACACCATTTACCTTTAGTTTAGAAATGATTTTTTTGTAGAAAGTGATTTTTGTTCTTTGTTTTGAAACCCTGCAAGTAATATCTTAAGGGTTTCTGGAAATATTTTTCGTAATAAAAGTCAATAATAAAACACAAATATTTTAGTTTCCTCAGAACAAATAAAAAGGATTTCGAAATTTCGTATAATTTAATATACGCTAAAATAAGATCAATGTCACTTTTGCATTGCATCTGGATTTTAAAGAGATTATGTTTGGTTAGGTTTTCACCGTCAAGTGTGGCGTGGCCAACATGTTTGTGCGTTCTAGCTTGGAAAATTTGTCTGTCCTTTAATTAGCATTCCCAGGTTGGTCGTATTTATATTGAAACTATAAGCAACTGTACTCCGTTTTGTAAAATAAACAAGAAACAAAAGAGTTTTCTCCTAGTTCAAGGCTGTTTGATTACTACAAAAAGTAATTGGAGTGCACAAGGACAACCCTTTAGGTCAAATGTATCGAAGAAACATAATAACTACAACGTGTGATATAGAAAAGGATCAATAATCATTTTATTTAATGATCCATTTTAACTTTTACTAATTCAAGGTTTTTAATAAGCCGTAAATGTTTGCATCAATTTCAATTTTATGTATGTACACATGACTAGTTAAAAGTGTGTGATGTTGACGCCTGTTCTAATTCTGTTCATACGAAATGAGCCATGAAATAAAAGTGCATCTGGATTTACCATTCTGACTCTCTTCTTGTTACAGTTATTGGAACAGTTTAACTTTATCAGACAGCAAAGTTTGAGCGGTAATAAATACAAGGATTGGTTCATAAAGCCGCTCAAATCAAGAGAAAAGAAGCAAACTTCAACTTCCACACTTGTTGATGAAACGAAAGATGAGGTGGAAAAGAAAGGAAAAGTGAGACTTGGGAAATGGAGTTAAAATTAGCTGTTATCCCTTTCCATCGCATCAGTTGCTCTTTCTCTTTGAGCCTGGCAGGGTTTGGTGTCCAGACTGGAATAAGAAACGAGAAGACAATGCATTGTCTACTAAATTTTCTTGTTTACTTCGTAAAACAACATCCTAACTCTCCGTAATTAGGTGATATTGCGTAAGTGAATAAAAAGTGTGTCCCCTTTCAAATTTGTTGGTGTGGCCAAAATAGGCTTCCTGTTGCGTTGTTGCGGCTACTTTATCCGAGCTCTATTAATTTAAAAAACCTGTAACGGGTCCGGAAACATGAATTCATTTTGTTTTCTGTCCATTTTATTCTTCCTATTTCCTCCTCAAATAAAGACTAATTCCCTGCTCTATAAATGCCCTGACTTTTACTTGAACATTGCAGTGCCTAACAAAGAAAACGAGGAAAACAGTGGAAATAGCAAAGCGAGTGGCACACAAAGTCTAAATATACCCCCACATTTAATGTCACATTTTAAACAACATGAGTTCAGGTAAGGCAAAGATTGTACTTTTTATTATGGCCAATATTGTTGAAAACTTTTAAAATTCCGCATTTACCTCATTGATGCAATTGACTCCAGAGTGATATGAAAACGTTCTTACTCTTTTTTAAATTCAATTATATTTTCACTTTCTTTGACCCAATATTCATTGTCAATATTTAATTAATCTTTACGAAAGATAAGAGTTTTCTATAGAAGAGCACGAATTTCTGATAGCTGCAAATGCATTGTAGGGTGAATTCGCAAATTTCGTTTTTATTGCTACTGTACGAAAGTACATGAATAATTATCCCTAAAATCAATCCCATTTAAATCTGAAGGGTAACCTTATGGGCGGTCGGCCTGAACCTAAATTTGAAAAATGGGGGTCAGAGGTGCGTTCATAACTTTTTTATTTATCGCTCGATTTT